>JAZHPH010000167.1:101287-168547 GCA_037356405.1 Nasonia oneida
GGAAACAGGTTTGCATCCATTCCCATAGCTCACTCGACTAAGCTGAAAGAGACTTATGAAAATTTAGAAATTGTATTGGAAAAAATAAAGTACAGGGAGCATCAATGGAAAATTTGTGGTGATCTTAAAATTGCAACCATGATCTTAGGACAACAATCAGGTTTTACTAAAAATCCCTGCTTCTTGTGCTTATGGGATAGTAGAGACAGGGTAAATCACTACGTTAAGAAAGTATGGCCAACTAGAACACATTTTGAACCAGGATCGAGGAACATTATACGTACGCCATTGATTGACCCATCAAACTATCTGCTACCACCACTTCATATCAAACTTGGCCTCATGAAGCAGTTCGTCAAAGCTCTGGATAAAGATGGCGATTGTTTCCAGTATTTGGGAGAAAAGTTTCCCGCAATAAGTGAAGCTAAATTAAAAGAAGGTATTTTTGATGGTCCTCAAATTCGTACTCTATTTGAAGACGAAACATTTATCACAAAAATAAACGACACAGAAAAAGCTGCATGACAAAGTTTTAAAATTGTTCGTGAGAACTTTTTAGGAAATAAAAAGAGTGAGAACTATCAGGAACTAGTTGAACAAATGTTGGAGAATTTCAAAAATTTGGGTTGCTTGATGAGTTATAAAATGCATTTCTTACATTCCCATCTTGATTACTTCCCTCTTAAACTAGGAGATGTCAGTGAAGAACAGGGAGAACAATTCCATCAAGATATAAGTGTAATGGAGAATCGATACCAAGAAAGATCAAGGAATGTCAACATGATGGCAGATTTTTGCTGGACATTGAAGAGAGACATTAAAACAAATAACAAAAAGAGAAACAGAAACCCATTGTATAGGTCATTTGAAGTAAAAAGAGTTCGTTACAAGAGAAAAAAGGAGTAAAGAAAGACATCGAGAGTTACTAAGCTAGTGGAAAAAAAGCAAAATAAGAAAAAAATATAGACGAAAGCAACTTTTCTCTGTACACAAGGAAGATATTATGTGATTAAATAAGGTTTTTTACAATTTTTCGGTATCTTTTTCCATTTTTGGAAAGTTTTGATATGACATTTTAAATGGTTTAAACTGTTTCTTCTCAGTTTGACCTTGAACTGACCTTGACCCTGACGTGATAGGGCCAAACTGATTCCGGATTCGGATTCAGCGACCGAAAAAACATAAATGTATGGCATTTTTATTTCTTTTAATCATTTCTTCTCAGTTTGACCTTGAACTGACCTTGAGCCTGACGAGATGGGGCCAAACTGATTCCGGATTTGGATTCAGCGAACAAAAAAACATAAATATATGGCATTTTAATTTTTTTAAACCTTTTCTTCTTAATTTGACCTCCAACTGACCTTGACCCTGACGTGATGGGGCCTAACTGACCTTATATTCGAATTCAGCGACCCGAAAAACATAAAGATAGATAGGTCTGATTTCTCTTTTTTATTTTGTGTGCCGGTGTTATTAGACAATATGTAGTAGACATTGAAAAATGTAACCTACTTGTGATAACAACTGATGTATACACAATATTTTTTACAAAATTATTTGTTCTATGTACTAACTTCTTTTATATATATTTTTTTCAATAGAAATCTTGATAAGGTTTTAACCCTGGGACGTAACGTTTTCGAAAGGAGGAAGAGAAGTATTATTTTGATTCTCACCTCAGGTTGGCTCTCACTCAATTGCCAAAGATAGAATGCTATTTTTGAATATTATAACAATTGTACTGAGTAAAGAAGGTCTTTCTCTACGGTGATAGATACCAATTCGAGCGTTATTATTGTATTATATAGCGATATTTTATTGTTTTCGATAACTAGTTTAAACTTATTATATTATTGTTTGCTTTTAAGAATATTCTGGGAATTAGAACGGTATTGTCCGAATTGTGCAGAGATCTGTGTTGAAACCACTGCAGAAATCTATGCGTAGATCTCTGCACATTATTTTCGTAAGGGTACAACTGTATACACGCGCAAGCTCGACGCTAAACGTAAATATACACTGTAGAAAGAGATTTTTTAGATTTTAGATTTATGTTTTTTATTGTTGTACGTTATGTTTTACATATCGACTTAAGAGAAAGCAGATTAAAATAAATTGTTGTATAAGTGTGATAGTGTGAAAAAGTGTGAAATTGAATGAAGTGAAATGAGATGTATGAGTGTGTATGTTTGCGTCATGAGTGCGTGTTTTCCAGTTCAAAGAAATATCTGTGAGAGCGAGAGAGAATCACTGAGTAGAAGCTAAGATACGGGTGTAGACGAATAGAACGACACACACACACCCGCGCGTGTATGCCGATACCCCGTATGTGGCGCGTCCCTTGGGTGGCGGATAGGGGAATGCTCAACGGCGCATCGAGGTCGCCTCAACCAGCCAAAGGGTAGATCAGAAATATAATATGGTTCGCAGACCAAACAGGCTAGGTGAAAAAACCCCGAGGATAAATAAAACATAGATAGTGAGTTAATAACATTACTACCCCAAGTGGGTCAAGCCACAGAGCTCAGTCCCGCAGTCGATTCCGATTGGGTGAAAGCCCCGGTGGTCGGCGCTGGCCCCATGGAGTTTGGAGGGGGGGGGGCAAACTCACTTAGGAGCCGCAGAGGTTTGTCACCTGACCCCTGCTGCATGTAGAGACGCAGGTGAAATGGGAATGGAGGTTGATGCAGACAGGGATAAGAGTGCTGTTCGCATAACGCAAAGGAATGCGCACTTGGATCGTCTTGGCAGCAGAATCGATGAAATGATGGACTATGTCATCTATGACAGTATCAGAAGATGCAGTTATTTCAAGTATGCCGCATATTGACTTTCTAACAACAGAACGAAAGAATATACACAAAGAAAGACGGCGTGGTGATAATACTAAAAAGGACGTTTGGAAATCTGCGAAAGAACAAACCCTAGCTAAGTGGCAAAGACGATGGGACTCCAGTGAAAAGAAGCGATGGACGCACCACCTCATACCACGTAATGTTGGGCTGGACCAATAGACGACACGGTAGAGTAAATTAATACCTTTCGAGCCTACCTACACTGCTTCAATATAGAGGATAACCCAAATTTCTCAGCATGTTTGGAGGTGAATGAAGATGCAGAGCATGCCTTCTGTAACTATTTGCGATACGAAATAGAATGAGAAGAACTCGAGCGTTACCTTCAGACTGGGGTGACTCCTGAGTCAATGATGACAGCTAGTTTAGCATCGATGGATGGCTGGTGCGCAGTAAACAACTACGTAAGGACCATTCTCAAGAAGGTCAGAAATGACAAATGAAGGGAAGGACAAGGCGACACATC
Source organism: Nasonia oneida (assembly GCA_037356405.1). Classification (NCBI taxonomy): domain Eukaryota; kingdom Metazoa; phylum Arthropoda; class Insecta; order Hymenoptera; family Pteromalidae; genus Nasonia; species Nasonia oneida. The sequence continues at coordinate 104,612 of JAZHPH010000167.1, forward strand.
TGAGCAATAATGTCGCTAGACGAAGGCCACTAGGTAGTTTATTATTGTTCAGCATAACCCATTGTGTATTAAGCTTTATTTTGAACCTCTGTCACGCCAGGCTCTCCTATCCTAACACCTACACGTTGTCCCTCTCTCAGATGTAAGAGTCCGCTGTAGGAATATTGAAGTAAAATTTAGTGTAAACTGACGATTTGCGTAGCGACAACGTTCGTTATTAAAAGTGCAACGTCGCAATATATATATATATATATATGGGTCATTCTTTTTGAAACCGACCACCCCCCTCTGTCCAAAAATCAGAGGCTCGAAATGATTCCTGCCCGGGCTTAAAATTTAGCTTATTGTATCTAGTTTCCATTACTGAGTGGCCTTTTTGCGAAACTCAAAATGGTGGACCGGTGCAGCTCCGACAGTACACGAATATGACTACGGAATAGCAGTTATATGTCCTTAAAACTTGCAGGGGCAGAGAAAAAATTAATAACAAAACTTATTCGCATGTATTTTTTCCCGCTGAACACGAATCCATCCTTAGTTTTGGCATATGGGGACACCTTTCGTCCATAACCTCAAAAACAGACCAATAATGCATTATTCCCTAAGCTTCTTCCCTAATTTTCTGACCACTTTTGCGGGTCTCAGACACGTAATAATGCATTTTTGGACTGTTTTTTTTGAGTTTATGGATAAAAGGTGGTCCTAGAGGCCAAAACTAAGGGTGGATTCGTGTTCAGCGGGAAAAAATACATGCGAATAAGTTTTGTTATTAATTTTTTCTCTGCCCCTGCAAGTTTTAAGGATATATAACTGCTATTCCGTAGTCATATATATATATATATATATATATATATATATATATATATATGTAAGGCCACTGCTCAAGGAAATTCACTGGAGTGGAGTTTTGGGTTACAAATCAACACTTGTATGATGTAGTATAAACAACTGTAATATTAACAATATGGACAAATTAGTAAAGGCTAAAAATATTACAGTAAACGTATAAACTTAAGACTAACCTGAATCTATACAATTGCCGATAGCAAACCTTTTAGTACATCAGTTTCAATAACCTCACTTATAACGATCCTAACGGCTCGGAGTCTTATTACATACTGGCTCTCACTCACATGTCATATATATATATATATATATATATATATATATATATATATATATATATATATATATATATATATATATATATATATATGTCAGTCTCGGGTGAAGTGATTTCAGCAGTCGTCTACGTCTTGGGCGACGCTTCGACTCCGACTCGTGCTGAACACCTCACCCACGCTTGACAGCTTATTTTCTCTCCTTGTTGCACAATATACTATTTCTGAATAACTGAATAACCTAATATTTTAAACATTTTTTAAGTTTGAATAGTTTTAAAAATATTGATAATTTTGAAAATTTTTTTAAATTATGTGAATTTTTCTAATTTAAAAAATTTTGATTCATATTTTAATTTTTATGTGTTTATGTGTATTTTGATGAGATTAGTGACTCGAAATGCCCAATCTCCCAATTGCCTTTTCTTGCATAATAAAAGGCCTATTTATGCCCTTATTAAAAAAAGCACGGTGTGCAACAAGGGTAGAGTGGCTTTTTTAGACTTGGGTGATGTTTTGAGCAGGAGGCCTTGACTCTCACTCAGGCTTAAAAATCATCCTCGCTAGAAAAAGCCAATTTTCCTCTCTAGTTGCACAATATACCATTTTAAAATATGTGTACTGACACCTACACACACATGTACGCATGCAAGTTCGTTTTTTATACATAACGTTAGAAAACAGTTAATTTTCTATTTTCTTTATTAAAGTAACTAAGGTGAGGGACCTTTGATATTCCTTTTGGATATGACTAGAAATCTTTTCAGAATCATATTCCAACAAAATTGAAACTCTAAAAATGAGCATTTTTCATTTCAATTTTTAAAATTTTGTATACTAATGTAATATTTGATAAATATATTTTTTGAGACGGTTATTTTAAAAAATTGTTAGTACATTTTTATTTCATGATAAAATTAGAAATTATTTACATCTTTTAATTTAGTATTATTGCGAACATATCAAACAAATTTGAATTAATTAAATAAAAGTTATTTATCTGAAGTTAATACACATGTATTAACAAGCATTTTTTAACTTCTGTGTGAGCTGTTTTTTCAGCATCAGAGATTTTCTTTTCATAATTTGAGAGGCGTCCTAATAGCACAGCCGCTGTAGAACCTATTTTATAATTTGCTCTTAACACTGTTCTTCACAAATCTCGATTCACTCGATCAGTTTATGGAATTTAGATAGTTTAGAATAAACTTTTAAGAACATTAGCGAATGATACTACATACTTCAAATCGTTTGTTACAAAATTGCGAAAAGGAAAATACGCCAATTCTCCTGATTGGTTTAATTATACCTGAATTTGATGGATGTACATTGCCAAGTAATTTACAAGTTCTACAACATTTATTTTACAAAATTAGAATATTGAAGTTTGGATTGCAAGATAGTGTAATCTCTAAAAAACCTTACTTTAAAGGTAAACACCTTGGGAAGGATGAGTCGAAATGGATATTATAAATGGGGATTAAGTTTACAAAACGATTTTCAGATTTCCAGTGAGCCGCATAAAATATTTTCATAAAACAATTAATTTTATCATAAAAAATTTGTTTTAAAGAAGTTTAATTTGATTTATAAAAAACTTAATATTGTATAAACAAAATAAATTTGATTACAAAGTTGAAATATCACAGGTAAGAACTAAATTAAGATTCTAACAAGAAATGATTCGATAATATTATTAAGAATACATCGTTGCCATTTTATTACACAATATCACTACTTTTTGTAAACTTAATCCCCATTTATAATATACATGTCGACTCATCCTTCCCAAGGTTTTTACCTTTAAAGAAAGTTTTTTTTTTTAAGATTTCACAAATTTTCACAATGATAAGATAAATTTGACATCAAATCGGAAAAAGGGGTACACCTAGGCCATGTCATCGGCCACCCTAGACACCTAGACGCGGTCTTGGTACGTGGAGGTCATCTAGATGAAAAAAACTTCGGAGCTCTGCACCTGGACCCCGTCATCGGCCACCCTAGACACCTAGGCGCAAACCCGGTACGTGGAGGTCACCTGGATCCAAAAAATTACGCAGCGCTTCACCTAGATATCATCATCGGCCACTCTAGACATGTAAAGAGCGTCCCGATATGTGGAGGACATCTGCATAATAAATGATACTATACAGTAGAGTGTACTTCTTACGCGAACGAAAACCGTCATCCATACCCTGGGCACCAGGTACCTTGGAGGTCGTTGCTGTCGCAATATTCGTGTTCAGCGACCCCAAAAACCCCCGAGTAACAAGTTTTGACTAATTGCGTTACAAAGTCTCATAAACCTCTAGGAGACGACATTCATATTGTCTACCCTGCGCACCAGGTACCTAGGAGGCTATTGCCTTCGCGATATTCGTGTTCAGTGACCCCAAAAACCTCTGAGTAACGAGTTTTTACTACTTGCGTTACAAATTCCCCTGAAACTCTTGAAAACGACGTTGATACTGTCCACCCTGGGCACCAGGTACCTTGGAGGTCGTTGCCGTCGCGATATTTGTGTTCAGCGACCTCAAAAACCTCCGAGTAACGAGTTTCAACTAATTATGCTACAAATTCTCATAAAGCTCTTGAAAATGACGTTGATACTGCCCATAGTGGGCACCAGGTACCTCAGAAGCTATTGCCGTCGCGATATTTGTGTTCAGCGACCCCCAAAACCCCCGAGTAGCAAAGCTGGACACATTTTAATAAATACTATGCACCGAATGCGTTTTTTTTATTATATATACATTTTATTGCTAATTGGATTTGATTTTTCGCGCCACGGAAGTTTCGAGGATAAGAACGGAAGTTGGGAGAAGAAAAAAAAATTGAAAAGTAAAACACAACACAAAATTTTGGTCAGCTATAGAATGATAACGAATCGTTCATTTTTTACGAAACTTTTTTAAAATAAAAGTTCTTTTAATATCTTTGAAAGTAACATTGATTCGCCTGATAAAACAACGTATTTCAATAAGATATAAATGTTTGAATATTTTGTAGAGGTTAGAAAACTACATTTCAAAGAATATAAGCTTGCGGTGCGCCCGACAGCGCTTATAGTTCTCTAGTACTTATGCTTGCAATCGGGGGCGCTGCCGCGCCCCTTGATATATTTGTATGTTCTATATATATAGGAGAAGAAAGTCGGAGGAATCAGACGAAAAGGAATCAGCCGTGCTAAAAATTCAAACAGCTTTAGATTGTTAACTGTTAAATATTTTTTTACCGGACTTTTTTTAAGTAAGACATAACATTAATATCTATCAATGCAAATTTAAAAATAATTCATTTTTATATTTGCAAAAATATTTTAGTTTAGTATAATTACACTCGTATATAGCGACAATGTGTGATTTAACGAACTTTTTGTACGAATAAGCTTTCACAGGAGCGTGGCCTATTTCGCATTATGAAATAAATTTAATTTGTATAATATATTAATTTAGTATAATGTCGAGCTCCGCGACACTTGTTATGAAAAATAGTATACGCAACCCGTGCGAGGGAAACACGATTTACGCACTCGTGGTAGTTCGCGCCCGAGCGAAGCGAGGTCAATCGTGTTCCCCTTGCACTAGTTGCGTAATGTACTATTTTACGACTTTGAATGTGAAATACTCTAAACAATTTAAAAAAAGGGATTGAAATCTCTAAAAAAAATTAACTCTTAAAAAAGTAAAAGGTTAGGCGAGTTCGACATATTCCGCAACAAAATACAGATAGAAAAGAACTGAGATCAATCAAACAAAGTCAAGTTTATTATATTTAATCGTAATGAAGCAAAGAACAACTCTGAAGATAATTACTACGTAACTTGCCCTATACTGACTAGCTTATGCTGTCTCGATCGAATATTCCGCTGCTCACGGGTCAAGATAGTGTTCTCACGTAAACACTCGATGTAGTCATCAAAGTCCATCGTGGCCTTGACTACCGAGCTCTTGACACCCTTTGCCTTTTTAATGGGTTTCTGATTTTGCACTTGCATGGCGTACATTTTGCTTCTGAGTCCAACAAACTCGAGCAAAATCGATTGTCCTCGGCGTAGTCTGAAGTATCAAACGCGTGAATGTCCGTGTACATTACATTGTACATGTTGAGTTTTGTCACTTCGTAGACCAAGCTATCTGTATCGGTACACAGAAGCTTGCACTTATCACCGACACGTCCGAGCATGAAATCATAGTGGAAGCGATATATCAGCGTCTTAGACAAGTCTAAAACGCTTAGACTGATATATATCGGCTTCTTGATGCAGACTTCGACACGGAACATTTGCACTGAACCAAGTTTTCGTCAAAGATTGTGCAATTGTGGAACGTGAGCTTCGTGATATGAGCTTTGGCACCGTATCGTCCTTCTCACTTGGTCAGCAGCTTGATCTCAACGTGCTTTCTCTCGTTCTCCGTCGTTTTTCCATACACAGCATTATTGAACAGTTTGAAAAGCATTTTTTTAAATTTGCTCTTGGCAGCTGTTCGCTTAGTGCTGTTTAAGTCTATGTATGGCTTCAACCATTTGCTCTGCTCGAATTCCAGAGCGCGGTGGATTTTCTTGAGTCGAAGTCCGAGTGCCATGGCTTGTGTTCCGGATGCAACCGAGGGCTACTAAGAATAATAGCAAGTGTGACGTATTTATTCTTTACTAATAATATATTCTACCTATTAGTAGTTTTTAAACTTTAATGTAATCTTGTCCCATACAGCTTGCTTCGAGGCGCTGCAGTGGATGACGTAGTTATTCTTGCCGTAAAGAGTTGTCATCAATTTCTTCTGCTTCAAACCCGGTGGACACATGTGCTCGGCGCAGAATGGCATATCTCGATGCGCACCGTGAAGCGTCACTAGATACTCAAGATCCACTTCGAGAATGTATCCTTTCGTATGGTCATCGGGAACGTTAAAGAAGTTGGGCTTCTCAAGATCAGTTACCCACTTGAACTTTCCATAGGGTAATGACCCGGTCATTTCAAGTTATATCAGAATATAGGAGAGTTAACAAAAATTGTAACAAAATTCTTTTAACAAAGTTCTCAAAAAGTTGAAAGAACTACTGTAATAAACTAATGAATAAAACTTTAAATTACGTTGTACCTCTTAAAAAAGTCTACTTTTTTATCTACCTTTAAGTTTAGGATTTTAAAACTTTGCGGAATTTCAGAGACAACCAATCAGATCTGCGTTACAGCGGCTTCACTTTTCTCTCATCACTTTTTTAAGGAGGGAAATCATGCACTAAATAGTAAAAAGATATAAATCTTATTCATTCATTGGATACACCATGCGAATTATTTTATAATAATCATAACAATAACAATAATAATGTCACGTGTAGATAGACGTCACGGGTGTCTAATTACTATAAGAGAGCAAGTAGAAGAGTGCTATACGGTGACGGCCGTGGCGCGACGACAGAACGTCTGCCTTGCAAGCCAGAGGATCTCTGTTTAAGCCCGGGGTCCGTCACTTTTCGTTGCACTCTTCCCAATAGTTATTTGTGCAGGTATGCTCTTTTTTTTAAAGCTTTTTTTGTGAATATGAAATGACAAAATTCGTTATGTAATCATTTACTTTAAATAAAGAGCACTCCATTTTCAGTTAGGAAAGATAAAGCAATATTAAACAATATAAATTTCTTTAAATAAACCATAATTTATAATCGAATACATATTTTTAACAAACATTACAATAAATATATACTTTGAATAATGTATTTTATACAACTATAAAGTTTTATAAAATATATTTGGATATTATTATAAACGTATACAAGTGCGCAAACTTGATTCGTTCGGCCAACAAACCTCAAACTTTTCTCATGTGTATCGAACGTTATTTTTTTATACAGGGCACGGAAAATGTGCTCGAACGCACGCGAAGCGTCGAATACAGTCTGGAAACATTTTTAGGCACGACTGCGACACGGATGTGCCTTATAGTTTTGTCAGAAAAAAATTTATAAGATGCGATCGATATCTCACGCAATTTTCATCCAATCGGGCTAAAATTTTGGGAAGAGTCTCCTCTCGCACAAACTAAAACACTAATTTTTTTTCATCTCGATCCATTGCGTTTTTTTTAAATGCGGCCACAATTTGTTCGATTTTTGCGTGCATTTTTAAATCAAAATTTTGGTGTTACGATTATGTCTATCTTCAATCAATCGGGCTAAAAATTTGTGTTCGAACTCCTCTTATAATAAAGTGCCAAATTTATTTTGGGCTTGATCCTGCATGTATACGCAGAATGCGTGAAACGGTCACCACTCTTCTCGGTCCTATGCACGTAAATGAATTTAGCTTTTTCATGAAAAGTAGTTCGCATTTACTGATCTGCGTCATGATTACGACGACAGATCATAAATAGAAACTGAAGCGCGAGTTGATGTATTCGCATCAAGCGGTGGACCATAAGTGAAGTCAATATGGCCGCTTCTTCTTCTTCTTTTCGCAGGAACTGGCCTATAGGCTCCGTTTCCGTCCTACTGGACGATGATTAGTATAGCGCTGCCGATTGTCTCTCTCGCACTCGTGCAGCGGTGCGGCACTCTCTCTCTCTCTCTCTCTCTCTCTCTCTCTCTCTCTAGCACATAGCGTCTATTTAACTGCTCCTTCGCTCAGGGGATCTTTCCGAGAATCTGGAAGCAGGCACAGTTAATCGCGCTAAGAAAGACCAGCGCTCCTTCAAACGTTAAGGACTTTTGTCCAATTGCACTGCTCTGCTTCCTCTCGAAGGTACTCGAGAAGATTGCGCACACCCAGATCACGGAGTATCTTAATAAAAATCATATAGTCGACCCCTTCCAGGCCGGTTTTAGAAAACACCACAGTACACAGACTGCGTTATTAAAAGTGACCGACGACGTACGCGTGGCTATTGACAAAAAGAAGGTGACGATTATGTTGCTGTTTGACTTCAGCGAGGCCTTTGACACCATCTCACCTTCTAAGTTACTATCTAAACTGCGACAGTTGGGGTTCTCTAGGGCAGCTCTCCTGTGGATTAAATCATATTTATAAGGGCGATCTCAGATGGTAATTTCGAATAAAAACGGAACCTCGGAGTGGCTTGAAATCAATCTGGGAGTTCCACAGGGTTCTGTCCTGGGACCCCTGCTGTTCAGTCTCTACGTCAATGGCCTTCAAACAATACTCGACGGCACCGCAATTAAACATCTTTTTTACGCGGACGACCTTCAGATTTATCTACACACCAACAAAGATAATTTCCTGGACGGCGTGGCTCGACTAGCAGAAGCGGCACAGCTGGTTTCTGGCTGGGCGGAGGGCTCCGGTCTGCGACTCAACTCCGGCAAAACTAAGTCCATATTTTTCGGTTCCATGAAAAACGTTAATGATATTAAATCATGGAACTTGCCTGGGGTTCCGTTGCCGGACGGAGTGGTCGTCCCGTTCAGTGAAACAGTCGTGAGTCTTGGTGTTGTATTGGATAGTAAACTTACTTAGAAACCGCAGGTGGATGCTATCACGAAAAAAGTCAACAAAGCCCTGTATAGCCTGCGGTTTATCAGGGGCTGCACCACTGAGACTCACCGCAGAAGGCTAGTTGAGACACTGATACAACCGCACATCGACTACTATACTGTGACCATCCTGGACGCGTCGAATGAACAGAGAATACGGTTACAGAGACTGAGCAATTCATGTGTGAGATTCATCTTCGGGGTTAGAAGAGATGAACACATCAGTCCCTACCGGAGGCATCTTGAATGGTTTCGCACCGATTCCAGAAGGCTCTACTTTGAGGCCATTCTACTCTACAAAGTAAGTCGGATCGGTGAACCCTCGTATCTGGCCTAATTTTTCAGCAAACACAAGCCGAGACCCTCCGGTCGGTGGGTTCCTCCAGAGCTGAGCATCCCTACCGTGAGCACTGAAACCGTAGCTAGGGCCTTCCAGGTCCAGAGAGCTCGGTTCTGGAACTCTCTCCCTTCTACTCGGTCTTTGGCCGTAACCTAGTTTAGTATTACAGCAATGACGTAGCCAAAAATCTTGTGCAATATTTTTCTTTTTTCTAACGGAGGTGTTATCACTCTTGCAGGGCTTTAAATGTTTTAATTGAACTATGATATTAAATTGATATACTTGTGATAACTACCTGACTACTGTGATAAGGCATTGTGATATATGCGTGTATTTTTCTGTATTTTTTATATATTAGTGTATTCTATGTGTATTCGTTATATTATGTAATAATTGTATGTATCTTACCATTTTGCCGTGAAGGCGAATAAAGCCCTATCTATCTATCTATCTCTCTAGCTCATAGCGTCGCTGTTCCTCTAACTCGCACTCGTGTGTGCTCTGCTGAGAACATCGTCTGCCTTGCGATAGTGCGTAGCGGCGTACTTACTCGTACTAAAGAAAATAATAAAAGAACTTTTCCTCGTTAATTAATGTAAATTGTTTTTGCGGCCTCAACCTCGGTGTCAGCGAGTCGCGTTGGGATCTTGTGGTCTACCGCTTCTTGTGCAATTTAAGCGACTAGTCTCTACTCAAGAGCAATTTTTGCCTTGAGTAGATAGAATACTTAGAATTATTTTGACATTTCAAAAACTTGATAACGCAATTAAAGCGTATCAGTTAAAAACCTTTTGTAACACAAAGCATACTTGTTAATTTACCTTGTTAAAAAGAATATACAATAATTATGCATTATTCGTACTAAAAAAGGATTGACTATAAATATTTATTTTATTATCTAAACATAATCTAAAACGATCTCATTATTGTGATAATCCTCCACAACCTCGTATTCCGGACCTCTTTATTGTAACGGGCGTTCCCGGGAACCCCGTTACAATATATTATTATAAAAATTATAATTAACATAAATTAGTTAATCTGGCGTCCCCCACTAGGAGTTGTCACCTTGTCGTGTGCGCCGTAAGGAGCCGGTGTGGGGGCTCGTCCGGGGGTCTATGCGACCGTCCCGTAGCCGGGCCGGGAGGTGATGGTGCGCCGAAAGTGGACTGCTGGAGCGGCGGGGGGGGGGGGGGGGTTGTCGGTGATACGGCGATGTGAGCTCGCCGCCTCTTCGGGCTATTAGTAGGACGCGCCCGAGGCGTGGAATCTCGGTAAAATGGCCTCTTCCCGTCGGGCTCTTCCCGGGTCGGGTCCGGACCTCGGGGTTCTCGAGAACGGTCGGGCGGACCTCCCGGACGCTAAGGACAACTCTCCATTGCTTTCGGAAGGAGGCGTAATGGGTACTCCATCCAACCCCCAATCCCATTGTGTGAGAAACCGTGCATAGGGGACTGGTTGGCCACGGGGTCCAGTGGTCGCAAACGGTGCCCTCGGGATACCAGGCGCCCTCCCGAGGCGCGAAAGCCTTCCCACTGCAAGCGGGGCTCTGCAGTGGGTGACCTTTATCTCCTTAGCTACTCGTGAGAACAAAATGGATGTGCAAAAAGAAAAAGAGAAAGACGAAGGGAGGATCGCCAACACCCAACCGGCACAGACTGGGGACGACGAACTGGGTAGAACCGTTCCACAGGAACAGGTAAACCCCAGGGAGACTGACCCACTGGACCGGATGGAGGTGGAGGCAACCGCAATGGTGAACCCGGCAACGGATGAACCAGCGGCAGGGGCTCCAAGGGTCCCTCCAAAACTGCCGTCCGGCAGCAGAAACGTCGACCGGGAGCTCGTGAACGCAGAGCCTGGAACGCCCAAAAGGCGAAAGAAGGGACGAGTATGAACACCCCGGTCGAAAACAAGAAAAGAACAAAGACCGCAGCGGACACCCCCCCCCCTCCCCGGAAGGGCAGAAGGCTGCCAAGAAACCGAGGGAGAGGGAAGCTGCGGTACAGACGCTCTCACTAGCGCAGAGGACCAACTCCTTCACGATGGTCATCGTTGAAGAGGGATACCCTGAGGCGCTGATAACCTTCGAAAAGTGTAAGCGCTTCAGGAACGCGATGAGGAAAGAGGTAGACAAAATCCCCTCTGAACTGCCGCTACCCCACTTTGAGGAGTCCTTCTGCAAGGGGGGGGGGGGGTATTGTGATGGTGGCGACCGACCAGTACGCCAGAACCTGGGCAGCATCCTGCATCCCTAAGCTGGATATCTGGGAGGGAGCAAGTATCAAGGTGGAAGGAGTTGAACTTCTGCAGAAGGTAGTCAGGACCGTGGTCTGGGTACCTGGGAAACCAGAGGAGGCGGTAGCGATACTGGCGAGGCTGCAGAGGTACAACCCCACCCTAAAAACAGGGGCGTGGAGAATACTTAATGCCGAGAAGAAATCTAGTGAGGAGGCCGAAGGCACCTTATTGGTACTGGGCGTCCCCGAAAGCGGAATAAGAACGCTTTCGGCGATGGACAACAAGGCCTACTACGACATTGGGAAGGTGAGCTTCAAATACTCCCTGACCGAGTCGTAGTAGTGAATACAAGGCGTTAAGGGAGCTGTTGCTGTCAATCATGGCTTCGACAGACATTCCGGTAACGCAGATTAATTTGCACCGCAGCAAGGACGCTTATAATCACCAGAGGCAAACATCTAAACACCCTACTGGACATTACCGAGTCGACAATGAGGCACCTAAATAAATGGTGCGAGGATAAAGGCCTATCTGTCAATCCCCGGAAAACGGAGGTTGTTGTCTTCACCAGAAAGTACAAGATAGGGCCTTTACGAACGCTAACGATGCGGGGACAGGAAATACAAATCAAAGAACAAGCAAAATACCTAGGTGTAATTCTATATAAGAAACTGTACTGGAAGCCTCAAATAGACCAACAGTATAGGAAATTCGCATCAGCTTTCTGGATGTGTAGAAGAGCCATTGGGCAGGGTTGGGGCTTGAGCTACAAGACCGTCCTATGGATATACAACTGCATCCTGAAACCAAGGCTGACCTATGCGGCAACAGTGTAGTGGAAAAGGACAGATCTTAAGACAGTACAAAAGAAACTGGAAACGCTCAGAGGGTGGATCCTAAGGGCAGCAACAGGGGCCATGAAAACCACCCCAACGGCGGCTCTTGGAGCCATCACTGAGGTCGAGCCGTTCCACAGAACAATCCAGGCGGCAGCCTTTATAGCAGCACACCGCCTGAAAAACTAAGGACTGTGGAGAGAGAAAGGAGAACACACAAAAGAGCAGATTAAAGGAAAAGACTACGCTGTCTTGTTAATGAGACTTGATAAGATAGTACGTAGATGCAACTTCGAGAAAAGATATCACATTCAAATCCCATCAAGGGAAAATTGGAGTGAACACGACCCTGGCCCATCTTCAGGTGAAACCTGGTACACGAATGGAGCTAGGTAGAAGGGCAGGGTAGGAGCTGGAGTCTTCCGGAGAAGGCCCGGAAAGAGGCTTATAGTACCGCTCGGAGAGCACGCCACCGTCTTCCAAGCGGAAATAACAGCCATCCTGCTCTGCCCGCAACTAGCGCTAGAAGAAAAAAGACAGGACTGTATCAACATCTGTACGGACAGCAGAGCCGCCCTAGCAGCGCTAGACGGCTCCAGCACTTCCTCCAGACTGGTATAGGACTGCATAACGGCCTTAAACAGACTGGGCGGAGAAGTACGCAGACTCGCCCTCTACTGGGTTCCAGGACACCATGGAATCAGAGGAAACGAGATTGCGGACGAACACGCCGGAATAGCAACGGAACAAGATCTACTTGGACCGGAACCCGCTCTTGGTATTCAGGTGTGCACCGTCAGAGAAGCGGTGCACGGCTGGCTGAAAGAGCGACACCTAAAAGAATGGTGCGACAGCACCGGGTGTAGACAGGCCAAAGCACTGATAGGATCATGCATCAAAGAGGACTGGGCGTCGGAGATGCGGGATCTAAGCAGGGCGGAGGCAAAGATCTTCACTCAGCTAATTACCGGACACGGGACGCTGGGATATCATCAGCACATAATAGGTCGAGTGAACTCACCAACGTGCAGGTGGTGTAACCAAAATGAGGAAAGCAGTATACATGTATTATGCCACTGCTTAGCCTTAGCCGAGAAGAGATATAGGGCGCTGGGGATGACGACTTGCGAACCAACAGCGATCCAATCACTGACCGTTAGGAAGGTGATACACCTGTACAAGTCACTAACGGGTTAAGATACACAGGAATGGGGCATACCACCCGACACCTTTCACCCTGAAGGATAAGTAATACAGGAATGGTGCATACCACCTGATACTCTGATCCTCAAGGGACGAAACTAGACTGGTACAACCACTAGTTAATCAACGGGGATGCAAAGGGCGTAAGTCTAGGCATCAGGACTTAATGTCCACCCAGTCTAACAATAATAATAATAATAATAATAATAATCTGGCGTCATAATTACGACACAGATCGAGCGAAGGTGAACTACTCTTCCATAATAATTAAATATACAGGACTAGGAAGAGTGGTGACCGTTTCAAGGAGCACCCGTCAAAATGTCAAATTATATAATTTGCATGAAAACATTTAAACCTCGATATTTTCAATACTATATGGTCGTCATAACCCCATAAAATCATGAATTTTGTTACAACGTTCTAAACTTTAGTTAGCGAGTTATAGGGTTTAGTCAAAATAGCAATTTTCAGTTAAACAAGTTGTACAGGGTGAGAGATAAAGAATTTGGATCTTTATACCTTTCAAACTAATCATTTTATAATCTGCAAAAAGAACTTAGCCAAGGTAAGCTTAAAAGAAAGTTTGAAATTTGTACAGCAAATAGATATAGACAGATATATTATTTGAGCAGAGAATTAAGGATAAACCAAAAGAATTTCTTGTTAGAATTATTTGGTTAGCGATCGCTCAATTACAACCCTTACGATTACATTTCACCCCGAATATTAATTCTGACAAACTGAGCTGCGTGATCAAAACGAATTACTGAACAAAGAAGGTAAGACTTTTTTAATTAAAAAATAAATATATTTATCACGAAATGCAAAAAGCGTGTTAAAATACTTAATCTTGGAACTGATCATTCCAAGGTTTTGTTAATGGCTGCATAGCTGTTTAATCGCGTTGACTCATCACTCATTTAAATAAAACGTTTGCAATAAGAATCTAAATTCTCTCTAGAATATGAGTTGGAATAAACATATTACACTTACCAACAAAGTCCTCCTTAATTTTTGTATGTAAAATTAATCTTCTGGTTGTTGTACACCTTTGTCCAGCTGTTCCTATGCAAGAAAAAACTGCTGCCTTTACAGCTAGATCTATATCAGCATCATCTGAAACTAGAATCATAAGCTATTTCAGCATTTTTATTTTTATCTAATCACATTATATAGCCAGGATTACCATTTTCAAAGAATTAATAGATTTAATAAGATTCGGTATATTATTTTACATGGTGCCTGCAAATAGCTAAGCAAAATTTAGGTTACTTTGAATGCTCCAGCTCCTCTCAATAGTGCCCTTCCCAGATCCCTCCCAATTAGCTTTTCTTAATTATGTTAAAATTTGTGGAATTTTCTATGCTACACTCTGAAGTAGCTGCACTATATGGCAGTTACATAGTGTGTACAAGAGTATGCACACGCATCATTAGGTGTAAGTAGAAACACGTGCGTTAGAGACTGCTGACTGCACATAGAAATAAAGAATCCCTGGTGAAAATATTGACGTGATTTTGTGATGTATTAAAATTACGTATTTCTTCATGTAATTTTGATATGTAATTTGTGACGTCAGTTTGTTATGTATTGATTTCAAATGTTTCATAACGTGATTTGATTACTTCGAAAATAGTATATTGTGCAACAAGGGGAGCAAATAAGCCGTGTCAAGTGTTGGTGAGTTGTTCAGCACGAGACGTAGAGGAGTGCTAAAAACACCTCACCCGAGTCTGACCTAGCTTTTATTCCGGTGTTACACACGGTGTTTTTTCCAACAAGGGCATGAAAGGCACTTTTTTATGCGTGAAAGTTGGGTAGGAGATCGTGCATTTCAAGTTGTGCACAAAAAATTGGAAAAGTTTGAGAAATTTAAAAAAATTAAAAAATTTAAATATTTGAAAAAAATTTAAAAATTTGACAAATTTGAAAAAATTAAAAAATTGAGATATTTGAAAAAAATAAAAAATATGAGAAATTTGAGAAAATTTGAGATATTTGAAAAACGGGTATTAACAGAGGGGAAAAAATAATTTTCTCCCCGCTACTCCTCAAGCGGGGAAAAAGTATTTTCTCCCCGCTCGAGCTTAAACTTTTTCTAACACGCTTGGAATGGACGATTTTCTACGCTACTTTTAGGCATGAAAAAAAGACCCATTTCATGCGCGTGTTAGGAAAAATTATTCTCCTTAATACTTAAAATGTGTTAAAATGAGTAGGCAGCATACTGGTGCTAAGAATCTAAAAGTAATAAATTGCTTCTACTGTAGTATAACAACCAAACAAGTTGTAGTTTGTTTGAGGCAAAGATGAGACTTCAAAAAATTAATGAAATTCGACAACATTTATACTGAAAAAATCAACAGCACTACTATTTCCATTATGAATAAAAAGGACAAAATAAGACTTTGAAGATTCAGGCACTATTCTATTTCTAACAAATAAAATTATTATGTGGGAATCACGAAGCCCGAATAACAGTAGCAAAATAGTCTGGTTTATTTAAAATTTAAAAATGGCAGATAATTCATTGGCACGTAGCTTTTTTTAAACCGGTTTTCCGTTATTGTTATAATATATAAATCTTTAAAATATTCTATCAATATAGTTTGAATATCATTACCTCATAATACCATGAATTTTCTTAAAACAATTTGAACTGTAGTTAGGGAGTTCTAAGTTTAAACAAAAATAATAATGTTCAGATTTACAAGCTATACTGGATGAGAGGTAATGAATTCGGATCTTAATAACTTTTTAACTAATCGGTTTCATAGGATGCAAAAAGAATTTAGCCGAGGTAATCAAAAGATCTATCTTGATAAAATGAAATCCTAGAGTCAGCTCATACAGATTCAAAAGAACCGCACACAAATAACGGTTTTCATTGTTCGAAATATGTTTCTTCTATATTTTTCTTTTGCCCTAGGCTGGTTGTCCTTGGAGAGTTATTCCGTTTACCTGGCTGAGGCTAGGAACAGACTGTGTCACACATAAGTTTGCTCCCACTTTAATGCGCTTTAGTTGCACAGCGATGGGGATAGTGGGGGTAATCGTGCACCAGCGACTCAGTAGGCGATAGCTAACAAATTTGACACTTATAACTCAGTACATTGTATATCTATCGATATCAACAAAGTTACACAGCTAAGAATAAGTAAGAGATAAGTAAACAACGAGTAGTTCACAAGTGCTAGAGCAGGGCTTAGCCCGTAGCAACATATCAAAACGCATGAATGTTGCTTGACTCGGTCTTTCACACGTTCAACGTTTTGACCGCGGCAGCCTCGCGGTAATCGACTAGCTCACGGTGTTGGCAGAAAGTTGGCGTTGTCATATACCAGAATAAACAGCACACAAATACAAATGAGCATGCAAATAAAACTGACGCTAACACTCTGAATTATTGAATTCATTCTTAATAATGTTACAATTAGAAATACACCGGTTGATTCATGCACTCAGATCCACGTCGTGACACTTGCTAGTTGATCGGGGACGTTTCGGTGGTACGAAACATCGCCAATTGCATAACCTATCGTTGCCCCGTCCCCACTTGGGTCCCCATTGCCTTCGGACCCTCGAGTTCTTAAATAACCCGGGCTTTCACTTCTTGGGCGGCAGCCATGTATCGTGCCAAGCATTTTACGACCTTTACAACGTCGTTTAACTTTGTGCCTACAAACAAATGGAGGCAACTTCGAACAGTTGCTTCATGGTTAAAATAGTGAGAGGCAAGGGGACTCACTTTAAACAAGCACCCCATCGTGAGAGGTAAGGGGACTCACGCTAATCAAGCACTCCATAGTGAGAGGCAAGGGGACTCACGTTAATCTAGCACCCCAAAGCAAAAAGGGGTTCCCATTTAAAAAAAAATACTAACTTTCAAATAACCTTATAAGGACTTCAAAGGTCAAATCTAATATCACCAAAAGGTGGCCCCTTTTGCCAATAACAACTTTCGTCTGAACATTTTTTTTTTTAATAACACTTCGGAACAGAGTAATTGGGGTTTATAGAATAAAATGGCCCACCCTGTATGTTGCGAGAGTTTGAATTTTGCGGCTATCTTCTCCGACAGTGTGTCCGCGGGGATATCAGTGCGCGTACGCGACCGCGCGACGCGGCAACGGTGCGCGAACCGATAGTGTTGCGAGCGAGCGAAACGTCGCACAGTGGGCCAGAAAAGTCATCACGGGCTGTCTTCACTCGAAGAAATGCTTGAAAAAAAAATTCAAGGGTAGAAAAATCTTCGTCAGAATGCCTAGTTTCCGAATCCGTTTCCCCCGAAACCCGCGGACGTATATATTTTTTGTAAGCGTAAGGGAGTAAAGATGGCATGTATAATAAATAAATAAGTAAATGCATACACACACACACACGTGTGTCTCTGCACCCACATATATATACATATTTATATATTTTTTTATACATATACATACATTTTCACTAAGTATTTATTTTTCTTAGAGTATAATTCCTAGTTTTTATTTTTTGCGCACAGTAAATATCAAAAGTACAAAATTTTTTTTTTTTATAAATTAGTCCTCGTAGTTTAATTTTGTCTGATGAAAACTCATTTCAAATTTATACTGATTAAAAAAAAGCATTGTGCGCATTACATTATGTAATAAAAATATTGTATAATGTAATATAAAACTTATTATTTGATTTATCAAAACTTGACAATATTAATACAAGTTATGATATTTTAGTCCAATATGTCAGCCGTATAGGCTCTTGCAATTGAAAATAGAAGATAACCTTTTGACTGGCTCTAAATTTGATACTCAGGGGTTTTGGGGTCGATAATTACAATTTTGATATCCAAATTACTAAATTCAAGATGGTGAATCCAATATGGCATCCTTATGGTCCCTAGATATTCAAAATGGAGAATAAGCGTTCGACTGGCTCATAATTTGATACACAGGGGTTTTTGGAGTTCATAATTACAATTCTGATGTCAAAATGTAAAATTTAAAATGGCGGACGGATATGGTGGATCCAACATGATGGCGGATCCAATATGGCGGCCGCATAGGCCCTTGCAATACAAAATGGTGAACAATCATTTGACTGGCTCAAAAATTGATGCTGAGGGGTTTGTGAGTTCGGCAATTTCTATTTTAATGTCACTATTACAAAATTAGGCTCTTGCAAATTAAAAGGGGCATGGTGTATGCACACATGGTCAGTAATAGTAATGTAATTTCCATAACGATTCTGAAAACGTCTTGAAATCACTTATCAGGGACGTTTTTTTTAAGTCATAAATTCGGTGTTAGAGTTATTTCATTCAAGATAGCAATATCGAGGTTATATGGGTCTTACTGACGCGAGTTCGGTTAAAGTCCGTGAAGCAGTGTGAAAATTGGAACATCGCGGATTTTTATATTGGAGAAATATTATGAGCTGATGCGTTCATCCCTCATTCGTAAAGTTTCATGTTTTATAAATAAGATTTAATCCATCTGAAGCATTAGAGTATCTCTTTGATAACAGAATGTTTCCTTTTTCCACGATAAAACAATGATGTTTTGATATTTGAGGTACTGCAGGAGCTTTTTTGAACCTTGCGTTTAAAAATCTCTGAGATTTTGTATGCTCTTGTTTACTATAAAAGAATAATATCATATTTTTCATGGATTGATTACCCCATTGAAAGAGCTGAAGCGGTGATAAAATAGGCTCAGTTGATTTACGCAAAAGACTCTGTCTCGAAGCTTCTCTTTTGAATGTTGCTCCAATACCGTCTGAAGCGCCTTTACCGTGCGCAGTTGCATGCATATACCACTCAACCTTAATTCCAAAGTCTCTCTCGTGATGTATCAAATTAATCATTTGAAATTTGTTCTGAAAGTGCTGTTTTGCACCATCGCTAAAGTAAATGATTTTCTTTGCACTGAGTTCTTTTTTTAAATGGGGAATTAACGTCATCTGCACAGTATATACAGCTGCTGTATCATGCTGTAAACTATCTGATAAAAATATGATACTCTTATGCTTCAATTCTTGGTTTTCCTTATAGTAGCATACTACAGGAAAAAGGGTGCATTGTTTATTATTAAAATAAAATGCCTGAGATGCATCTTGAACAATAAATTTATAGTTTTCAGAAAAGTCGAAGACAGCTAGTATCTCACCGATGCATAAATTATTTTTCTTTTCTTCGAAAAACTGTGATTGTTGCTTAGAAATAAAATAATGAGGCTTTAGAGTTATTAATCTATCGCATAACTCTTCAACGAAATTGTGCGATGAAATGAGTTGAGTTTGTAGAGTTGACCTGTCAGCTGTAACCCAGGTACTGTATTGGACTTTATCGATGCCTTTACTATCTAATAATTGATGTAAGAATCGCGACAAGTCTACTGTGTTCGAACATAGATTACATTCATCTAGTAAACAATTCGTTTTAGGATTTTCACACGTTATTTGCTTCAAGCAGTCTTTATAATCTTTTAGTAATTTCGCAGAATGTTCCGTAAGCTTCTTGATATTTATAGCATCGAGCATCAACTTTACATTCTGATGAATTGTACACACACAGACAGAATGAGTGCCAGAAGAACCTGCAAGAACGCATTGTTTCGGACGCAATTGTGCAAATTTACTGAAACTAACAAGAAATTTAGGTTTGCTTTCTTTGTACAATTTATGAAGTTCTCTTAAATCTAAAAGAAGAAGACGTTTTGGTTCTAAACAACCATCTTCACCTGATTTAACAGAAACAACATCTTTTTTGCCAGACATAACTCTACTATTGATATCATTCATATAAAAATCCTCCAGCTATCGGTCGATTTTGATAGTCTTCAATTTATTCTAACTAGGCCTTTATGTGCTCCCCACAAAAAGGCCACGATTATGCACTTCTTGGTTTTTGTCATATATACTAGATGCATTATCAACTGCGACATTTCTAGGTTTAATGCCAATTGTTCAATGCTTAGTATCATTATATTGATTTAATACACTTGATAAAATTTGGAACCATTTATGATTTCTATTTAAACTTAACAGTTTCCACATTCGAGTTTTAAGTGTACGATTAAAACGTTCACAGATTGAAGCTTTCAGATTGCTGTGGGTAGAGTACAAGTGCATTTTATATCGTTTCATGACATTTTCAAATTCCTTATTATAGAATTATATAGAATTCATTGCCACGATCAGTTTGTACATTTTTCGGAACGCGTCCTTGCTTCAAAATAGACAGCATCGCTGATGCTACATCTTTTCCAGTCTTCTGCTTGATTGGAACTGCCCATGCATATTTAGAAAAAATATCAATTACTGTGAGCATATACATATAATTCTCATTGTCTCAAGCGTAAGGTATAATCTCGACAAGATCAGCTTGCCACGTTTCATCAATATCTCGAATATCAACTTTTCTGCGTGTATAATTACGTCGAGCAGACTTATGCAATGCTTTCACAACTTGATGCCGTTGATCCATAGTTTTAGAATCTTTTATAACCTTGTTTTTCAGGAAAAGAATTAGTATTAATAGAATATTTCTCAGTACACTTCTTCCAGCTATTAGAAGATTGGCTATCTTTTGTTTTCTGATTTTCAAACGTATTGTTATCAAGCTTTTATAGCTTTGTTGTCCAGGAAAAGAATAAGTATTCGTAGAATACTGATGTCGATCCATATTCACTTATTTTTTTTTAATTTCGAGTAACAGTTTGTGTATTGTCTCAATATTAACTGTAAGTATTCTTACTTAACTTTTCATCAATTTCGTCTCTATGCAGCTCAACTATTTCATCTAAATTAGTAATTTCACTTTTTAGTTGTGATGTTATAGCTTGAGTATCTGCTACGTTGCATAATCTTTTATCTTGTAAACTATATTGACCGTCAGCAGTGAGTTTATATCCAATTCCTGGAGGACCTCGAAGACCCTCTGAGCAATTCAAATGCCGTCTAATCGGGTTAGGTGGCAAATAAAGTATCCATTTTTATTTCATTTTTATCAAAAAAGGCTTCATTTTTATTTTCTGTAACCATATGGCACGTTTTTCGAACACGCCGAGACCTCGGCCCTTCCCTCCGATCCTGCTCTCTCGCGCTCCTATTTTAGACTGTCATTTTCCCTCCCTCCGTCGCGTCCATCTTTCCCGGGCCCACTTCCCGCTACCTGCGCCCCCTTTCTATCTCCGGCATACCCGCTTCTACCTGCGCCCCAAACCTCGAGAAAGGGTCTTATGTTTTCCTGCCTCACCCGCTATCTTACCTCGGCGTATTCCTGTCCGGAACACCATCCGAACAGGTCAACACTCATAGTTCAAATAGCTTGTTTTCTACACAACTACTCTCATCTAAGTTGATTGATTATCAGATGGTTCAATCTATTATATTAGCTTCACGAATTTCTTCAATTATAGACTGAATTTCATTCACATGGTTTTGATTGCCAGCTGATGTTTCAGCTATTAATAATCTCAATCGATTAACAAGTTTGTTTGGATCATCCCAGTATATATAATCAGTATTTGTATAACGCCTTGCAATTTTGAAGGGCGGGGATAATCCTGAACCTTCTTTAGACGTACGTTTATTATCCTTAATGACTGACTTTTTTGCAATGTAGTCAATGAATTTTTTTGAATTTGTATCACGTATTGATTCCTCTTCTTTGTAATATTTCTTATGTGCACTAGTTTGTTTAACAATTTTAGAATAGTCTGATAAATAAGTTTTATTTATATTAGTGGATTCGGGTTCTTTTTTAAACAATAATTTGATCAATCCGGGACTCTTTTTATACTGTTTGTTTCAAAATAATAACTTTTAATCTTTCATCGACATAAACTGGTTTTTCTTCTTCTTCGTCCACGACTTCCCTTTCTTCTTGTTTTAATTCATAATCATCAATATCATCATCGCTGTTTTCTTCTTTTTTTACTATACCTTTTTTTATTGAAACTTTGCGTTTCTGTGATATCAATCAATTTTTCAAGTGGTTCAACAATAGGTTTAAAAGTAGTATTTGCCACATGTTCAGCATCTAATTTACTTAATTTTAAACTATTATATTTTCGTTTGATAGCTTCTCGAGCTTTTTCCATCTACTGAAGAATATCAATTTGCTCTTCAAAATTGCCATGTTGACCTGTTAGTTTCTAACATTCAAATGTTTGATCTATTTTAAATTTGTCGTATATATAAAGTAAAGATATACGTTTATTTTTGGACATAAGCGATAATATCGAATAATCAATATATACATTAACGGTGTAATAAATTGAAGGAATAGAATAAATATAACATACTATCTAGCGATAAGAAATACCAGCAACAGTACAAGAAAAATCCCAAAATCTACAACGTAACTTGGACATCATGTGATGACCACCAACCCAAGGAACGAAGTCAACAACCAACAATAATGCACCGCACATGCGTAGAAATAAAACTACCTAAATATACATGATATTAATTAACTGACGGTGTTGAGGTTGCGACGTTGTACGTCGCAGCCGAGCAAATCGCGCTTTGATGTTTGCGCGGCAACCTCACTCGATGCAAGGAAGAAAAGGCGATCGGTTCCAGCGAGGCCCGCGTTTTCTCGGACGCGAGCTACGTCCCGGGAATTCGTGGAATTCGCTGGCCGACGTACCCAAGGGGGGAGCTCGCCGGTTCGAGCTGGCGCGAAACGAGCAGCCAATTAGCACGTCTCGCGCCTCGCGCAACCAATCGGGCTACGTTATCAGCCGGGCCCGACGGACGACGGCGAGACGCCGAGCGCGCGCGGCGGAGCGGCTCGGCAGTTCCTTTCCGAGCCTTGTCGATAAGACTTCGAAGTGACGAGAGCGCGCGAGAGGGAATCACGAAAAGAGTGAGAGTGAGAGAGAGAGAGAGAGCAGCAGCGCCACGACCTGGACCATCGCCCCGAGGAAGAGATCCCTCCCCGGAGACGACTATCCAGCCGTTCAGCCAGAGGAAGGAAGCCGGAACGGGAGCCAGGCCTTCATTCCCCTGTCTGAAGAGAGAGAGAGAGAGAGAGAGAGAGAGCGCAGACGGGTCAGACTGCGCGACGTCAGAGGCGAGAGACTCGAGGCGTGCGCGCGTATATGAGAGTAGAGGTGTGACGGCGAGCCCTGCGTGGCTATTGTGTGTGGGCGGCTACGGCCACCACGCTGTAAGGAAGGGCTGGGATAAATATACGTGCAATACAAGCTAATAAATTGTGTGATTACTTCCTCCTTCTTTCCTCCCCGTTCTCCCAAACGTCGGCGATTACATTAAATCCCGAGATTAACGAAAAATCTTGGCGCGTACGAGGCGTCAAGTGTTGCGCACCTGTGTTGGGAGGCACAGCGTCGCAAGGTTAAATTAAAGAAATGAGCATAAATAACATCTAGAAATGACTACCACAGGCTCAGTCTTTCAATCTATTTACCGAAATATCAACATTTTCATATTCAAAAACGAAAAATAATCCAGAGACTTTATAACGAAAGGATTTTATGTTTACAATGATTAACATTTCACAATTGCGTTGGTTTTCACACTTTCCTGGATGAAGCATTCCTATACATACATATTTCCCCCCAACCGATCAAGACAACCCAAGGAACAAGGCTACAGTACCAAATCTAATTGTCATTAGGTATACATCACACAACGCACGAAATAAGAGCAAGCTCTTCCACACAAGATCAGCACGTGACTTTGAGGACCAATGTCTACTCCATAGAGCAGATGAATAGACAAATTACGTCTAAGACAAGCTATAGAAGGAAGTACATCACCGAAAAAATTTGATAAATAAAAGAAGATATTGTTACGAATGAAGAGTGCGGTGAAAAGTGACGGACCCCGGCTGTAACCGAGATTCTCTGGCTTACAAGTTCTGTCGACGCGCCACGGCCGCCACCACCTTCCATTTTTCTACTCGCTCTTTTATAATAATTAGACACACGTAACAATACCAAAACCAATAAAAGCAGTGATGATCATTAAATCGAAGTCCATGCTTAAGAAAGTAATGAATCAATCACACTACTGCAAGCAGGTCAACGTAATAAAATTAGTACGAAGCCTATGTCTTCCACGAATCAACCGAACTTCCGTACAGTGCCAATCAAGGATCAATCCCTAAGTACTTCCTACGCAATATTTACCAAACCCTACTAATATTAAACACCACGTTTATCCTAACAATGTCACATGAACCCGAATAGCCTATATATGCCTATACAGATCGTGAAGTGTTGATTTAAATTTTCTTAATTCGCTACGTATGAAATCTTTGGAAAAAATTTGCAGAAAACCATCTATGCATTGAAACACGCGCTCAATGACACATGTAATCACTACCAGCCCCATAGTAACCTGCAACTAAAGCAAAACCAAAATAAAATAAAATCACGTAAAAGAAAAAAAAATGAAATTAGTCGTTATATACTAGGGTAATAATGATACATGTTAAGTAAACAAGGAAAATATGTTAATCATATTCCAATTATGTTATAATAGACATACGAATATTACTATAAACTTATTAATGTAATTCAATGTACTAGGAGTAGCGATTAAAATTAATAAGGTGTTATTATTCATCGAGGACGATGCAATTTTCCGATAAGGGAGGTGTAATATTCCGTAAAAATTCTAATTTTTACTTATAATAATCCCGTACAACACCTTGCATAATTTAATCGCTAGCCCTTAACTTGCTACACGCTACACTACATCACGAATGAATCACTCGTGGAAATTCAATTTTCGGCTGGAGAACTTTGACCTCTTAATAGGTTAGGATAAACTGTTGCGCGACAGATCACTGGTACCGCGGCGGCGTTATCAAATTTATGACCTGTGATGTCAAACGATCTCTACGCATCTTTCTCAAAACGCCAAAATCATTATCTAATTTATTGCCTGATATTTCGAATATGGAACAAGCCAACTAAATAAAAAGGGATCGATGGCCAGCGCGAGCGCTTTTTAGCCGGACAGCAGTCAGTCTGTCGAGTACAGTTGTAATAGTAGCATCTTAGGACTAAACTTATTTTATATAGCGCGATGCCGTGTTCACGCGCTCAACTAGAGTTAAGCATTTACGAAATACAGTTTCATTTTATCACAATTATTACCAGAATATTTCTAAGTGTGTATCCAACGTTTTAAGTGAAATCAATAAATATTTTAAGTGTATCTAAACGATATATTACCAGTACAGTTATTTGTTGCTGAAAATACCTATCCACGATAATTAATTATCTTCAATATTGAAGCAGTATACTCCTAATGGTGAGCCATTTGATTATTATATAATATAACGATTTTCTCATACACCTGTATAAGATGTCCGACCAAGAATCCGCTACCTTTACCTCCTCCTCCCGCCACGCTCAATCGAGTCACTAGTGCAAGCCGCTCGGCACTACGTGACCATAGAAGTTTTGATCGCAACGCGTTTATAATAGTTTAATTCGTCTGTACGTTACAGCTACTAAAATTTCTGGTGGCAGCGGTGGGATTCAGTTCCATGAGAAAAAAATAAAATTATTCAATTAAAAATTAAATTAAAATTAAAACCTTAGAAAATATAAGTGTTTTTAAAAATAAATTTTCTAATTAAAATTCATAAAATTGATTTCAAGCGGCAGACCGATAAAAGTAGTTGAGCCTCCGTATAGCGATAGTAGAATCAAGAATACTGATAACGAGTAAGCTAAGTTTATTAGAAGCTCGCGCCGTACTGATTAGGCCACGCGTACGCTATCTAAACTTTTATTAACTATATTAAAACATAGAATTAAGTTACATATAATTTTAATAACTATTCGATAGAAGTAAAATTGTTATAAAACAATTTATATACAATTTATGTATAGTTGTAATATTAGCATCTTAGGACTAAACTTATTTTATATGGTTGGTTTATTGCTTAAACATCCAACATATGCTAGCTATTTTGTACATAGGTTTGATTATAATTTTATATATAATTTTTTAGAAAAAGATGCAGTAGGACTTCTAAATAATATTTTTAAACTGAACCACAAGGATATTGCCAACGTAGATGATGACAAGGATCTAACGCATATTATGTAGGGGGTTTATATAGATTTATTAGCATACAAAGATGCGTTTAAAACAGATAATTATCAATCATTTTTTACGATCATGAATAGAGGTATTTACGGAGAAACTGATTCATTAACACGGTGTGTGAAAAAAATGCTGGCTCAGAGGATCGCCCTCTTTCCCCAATAAAAGAAGAAGTCGTTAGTAGATAGGCTATAGGCATACTGGCTCACACGTATTCTGGATCACCCCCTCTCCTCTGAAAGTGATACAGTACCCGAAGAGGGAGGGAGATTGATAATTTCTCCCCCCTCTCTCTAGTAAGCCAGGATGCCTATAGCTTATGCTACTTCTTTTTTAAAATTTTTGTTGTGTAGTTTGACAGTGTGAAGTGCACATGTGGTCTTGTAGAATGGATTATGGTTTGTGCATACTGTAACGCACTTGAAAGATGGTTTTGATGGATAGCCATATTGTTGAATGTTGTAGACGAGAAATTTGAATCGTTGAAGCCATTTCTGTTTTAATGTACCGATGACAAAAATTTTGTATGCATCATGTAAAACGCCACGAAGCAAGTTTCCAATTTGAGAGTAGTCATGTCCATCTGTTTTCCAGCTGATGCCATAATAATTGTGTTTGAGACATTTATTTTCTCTTTGCATTTTGTCTGAGAGTTTTTTCCATGAGAAGGGATTTTTGAATGTTAGAACAATAGGATCTGCACTATTTTCCTTGAGAGGTATGATTGCTAATTCCTTTAGAATATAATTTTCTTCGGTTTGCTTGAAACCAGTCATGTCTACTGCATACTCCATTTTCCGGTGCAGCTTAGACGAGCTTCTTAACATCTCCACTAATAGGATTGTACTGAACGATGCGATCGTGTAAGATTAGACAGTAGGCTGAAGTGTTAGCAGGAAAATCTTATTTAGCCTCAAATTCCAGACGTACATCGACAGGAGCGCCATTGAGAGATTCGTTTTGTCGTGAACAGTCAATAACTACGAGTGGTGCAAAGTTGAGAAACGAAGACATTGTCAGCAGCGGTTGCGGATCTCTTCCATAGTAGGATTTTTGAAAATTAGCGTACATATCATAGAGAATGGCAAACTGATTTTTAGCTATGTCGAGATTCATATTGTTGTATGGATAATATTGTGAATTCAAGAAAAGTTTCACATTACTCAACTCACAATGGTCAAATCGACTGGCGTTTGCAGTTCTCAATGATTTTCTCTTTGTTTGCAGTCCAAGAATCACAAAACGAGGTTTTTCCAAATGATTTGATGTTTTCACTGTCCAGACGTGTTTAGTAGTGCTTGGGAGAAGAGGATATTCAAATAACTCCCAAGAATGGAAACACATGGAGATAGGATTATCTTTACCAATGAAATACAATAGCTGGATTTTTTGTTTATCAGATGAAACAACATATGGCATCAACCACTCTATCTTTGATACTTTTACTTCATAATCTTCATAAGTAGTTACACCAGATGCTACAGTACCTTCCTGGATTATTACGTTCAAGTCGCTTCTCGATCTTGTGATAATGAGCTTATGCTTCATATTAACTATAATCTTTCTGCAAAACCCAAGATCATACTCAGTGGAATCGCAACGTCAAAATTTCCCTTGTCATCTACGACCGATTTGATATTGTCTTGAATACCAAGCCATCCTGCATTCTCCAGCATATCATTCTGATTCAAATTAAATGAAATCAATCCTTTCATAACACTGCTCAGACCAACATTTTTACTTTTATCTATCTCCACAGCATTAATCTCATAACGAATTTCATCAAACAGATGACAAATGCCATTGTTGACAAATTTAGTTTTAGCAAGTACTGCTGCTGATCCACCTTTTACTTGCAACTTTCCACATATATGGATAGAGCTGCGCGATGGTAAAAGACATAGATCTTGATGTTGGATAGAAATACGAATTTCATCATCACTGTTGTCAAAGCTTAATGATGAGTATGGTGCGTGTACTTCATAATGAGCAATAGACTCACCGAATACGACACCAGAGCGAATTCTTAGAATTTCGTCCATTTTTCTGGAAACAGCAAAGAATTATAGACGTGAATTTTTTCCACGAACTTTTAGTCCTAGACTTTTCAGAAACTGAATGCTCTTGCGTGTTAACGGTTTGAGTTTCTTCGGTCGACTGATGACTGATTGCCATGATGACTGATTTATATATGATCCAGAATTGTAAACGATACTCATTATACAGATTTGATGTGAAGTCTAATAGTGATTTCCTCTCCTCGAAAATTCACTAAATTTCCATCCTGATCGACAATTTGAATTTGTAGATGATCTATGCACTTGACACTGACCGGTAGATATATGACGTGTGGCGGAACTTCTATGATTTTATATCCCGGAGGCACTCTGGGAAAGAATTCATGGATTGTATGAACTTTCTTATTATTGATATAAGCTCCTCCAGTAATATTGCACTCAACTCTGAGTGCATTGATTCTCAATATTTTCACTGGTAAATCAGAGCTGCGTTGAATGTTCTCTTCGAGAGTGCGAGGAGCAAAGCCAAGGAGACGGCCTATGGAATCGTGAGATGTGAGATCTATCGGATGACTGCAGAGAATTTTACTTCTAAGAGTATTGTTGTTAGCTTTCAACGAGAATTCGATTCCTTTGGATTTCAAATTTGCTTGTAAAAATTGATTAATAGCATCAATCTCATAACTCTGCCAGTAGGAATATTAATAATAATATCTCCGTTTAAATGCAGTTTATTATTTGAATAGTAAACATTGGGAATAGAGTTAAATGATAAAAGTTCAACTAAATCCAAGACAAAATTTTTATGCTTCGGTAGTTCAATCGAAGGAAAATATTGCGCTTCTAAGACAGATGAGTTTCCTGAGAGACTCAGAGTGAAGCTCTTCCATGACTGATCGGAAGATAATGATTCCATTCGTCAGTGAGCACCTCTTTTATAGTCTCCCAGCTAAGAAAAAGAGACAAAGATGGCCACATATAAATGAGTCAAAATTTTGATATCTTTTATAGTTGTATTTCACTTCTTTCACGTTAAAATACAACATGAGATCTTTAGGAGGTTTAAGATCGCCAAAACTATCAAAATAAATCACTTCAGGACCACGTTTACGATAGCAAACCCAGTGAGTGCCTCTATTTTGAAAGTCGTCCAAGTATACCACTGCTGTTTCATTATGCCATGGACCATCGGGAGGTAGATTATTTCTCATGAAAACACCTCTGAAATCTGAGATTTTCATCATATGAGCATATTTTTTTAGATCGTAGTCAGTCAGTGCACGATTTGGCAAAGTTAAATCGAAGTTTTTTTTTCTACTGACTTGATCACCACGACCGATATGAGGTTTCATAAATAATCTCATTCCAGTTTTATAGGGCTTAAGATGAAGACCTTTGCCTGAAGCAATAGCTTCCATGGTATTATGCCTCTTACTTTCTTCATGATTTTTCTGCGCAGCTTTAGCATCATTAACTGCTTTAGCTATTCCAGCAGCGCCTCCTGCTAGAGCATCGGATGCACTTAGTCTTCCAAACAATGGAATGAGAAAATTTTTTATGGAAGCGGCAGAACACGTGGAATGATAACTTTTTTCTTTCCACCTACACTTTTAACAGCTTGACGTGCATCCTTCAAGGCTGATTGAATAACCTTGCGAGAACTTTTACTTGTTAACATTGATTTTTTAGCCGCAGTCACTAACTTATTAAATTTCAGTCCCATTCCAGTTTTTCCTTTTAATTTCATAGCACTGCTAGCAGCAAAAGCAAAAGCTTTTTCGCCAAGACTACCATCCTTAACTCTGACACGTTGCATAGCTTCCTCAGCAAGCATCTTGTCAGCAGCTTTACGATCTCCGTTTTTATCGGAGTAAGCTATATCGTGTTTTTTACACGCCTGATCAAGCGGATTAATACCAGGATCTCCTCTTTTCATTCGCTTTTTCAATTTAGTTCCGGGACCGCAGTATTGATATCCAGGAAGATGCATTTCAACAGGTAAGTTATTGATAACTTTATCAAGCAATCCATAGCCTTTCGGTTGTTTCTGAGATTTGTGTATGATCATCTCTCTTCGAGTATTGATTCACAACTGACGTTCATGGTATAAAACGAGCGTTTATATTTCAAGAGCTCAATGTTGAATCTAACTCTGTTGTGTAAACATGGATTTTACCGAGCAGAACGTCAAACTCCCTGTCACGAATTTTGATTTTGGAAAAAAGAAGAGAAAGAAATGTCATGGGGAACTACTACCAGATAGTATACGAGCAGAATTCTGTGGTCCATCAAACTGTGGAAAAACAAATAGTTTATTGGCTTTAATTACACACCCCAATGGTCTTAGGTTTGAGAATTTGTATGTATACTCTAAATCCTTGAATCAGCCAAAGTATCAATTTCTCAAAAATGTTTTGGATCCGATTGAAGGAGTATCATATCTTCCGTTCAGTGAATCTGTAGGATCTCCAAATGAAGCCCTTCCAAATTCAATAATGATTTTTGATGATGTGGCATGTGAGAAGCAGGATAACGTCAGAGCATTCTTCTGTATGGGGAGACATAAGAGTGTAGATAGCTTCTATCTATGTCAATTTTATGCTCATATAGGAAAACATCACATTAGAGATAATGTCAATTTGTTAGTAATTTATCGACAAGATGATGTAAATCTTAAACATATCTATGAAGATCATGTAAATACCGATTTAACTTTCAACGAATTTCGGAATCTTTATTCTGAATGTTGGAAGAATGATAAATATGGATTCATCGTTATTGACAAAGATAGACCGATGAATGAGGGTAGATACAGAAAAAGATTTGACTGTTTTGCAATAAAAAAGGAATTATGAGTCTCAAACTTACAGTTCAGTTGTAGACATCGCCACGTCAGCATGTCAGACTTCACGAGAGAAGAATGTTCTTAGTGAGCTCTTGCGAGCTCGTGAGGCTATTAAGAAAATATACACTTTATTAAAACAGGAGAAAGATGATTTTGAAAAAGTCATCGGTGATACTCTAAAACCAGTCATCACACTACTTGAGAAACTTGTTGAGATGAAAAGTGAAAGCCCACTACAGCAACCATCCAATCACATTTTGGATCAAAACAACAGTAAAAAAATGAAAAAACGAATGAGAATCGATCGATCGAGTTTGCTCAACGATCAAAATAAGAACAATAAATCAAGTTTATTGGATTATACTGTTTATGATTATAATGATGATGATGATGATGATGATGATGATTTTGACACAATAACCAATTTTACATTTAGATCTGCGAGTGGAAAAAACGAATCAGCTGAAGACTTTTTATCATTGCTAGATAAAAGCCGTAGAGCAATTGATAATAATATATACGGAGTGCGAAAGGTTGATGAAGTGTATATGATTGGTGATTCAGAAATTGAATTTGATGATAAATATGTCAAAGTCAGAAATGGATGATCCGGATGATCTTCTGAGCTCATCAGATCGTGCAAATTATCGCAAGATTCTGGAAGCAACAAATGCTCATCGGAAAAAATTCAGCAAAGATGAATCTATCCGAATGTCGAGAAGTAATAAATATAAAAATATCTTAGCACCAATGTTCCGCAGCACTCCACGTAAAAAGAACAACAGCAGCGGAGGAGGACTCATACCCAAATATAAAATATCTAAGAAAAATTCTTCCATTGATCTCGTCTACTGGGATGATCCAAACGAGCTTACTGACATGAGACTATTGATTGCCGAACGATCAGCTGGAAATAATAATCACAACAATGAAATCCAGTCGATTATTGAGGAATTGCGTGAAGCTGGACATATATATTGACATGCAACTTTCTTCTTTGAATCAGTACTACCATGAGTCTCGATGTGTTTGGAAGAAAACTTGAGGGCTCGCAAGTGAGTCGCGGTCCTCCAGGCATTGGTTTAAATTTTACACCGGACGGTGATTTTTATTTAGGAAATAAGCGACTTTGCAACATAGGACAGCCCAATCATCCAAACGTTGCAATCACCTTGCATTCACTGATAGTAATTCTACAAACTGAAATAAATTATATAGCTGCTAAACTTGGTGGAATTAGTGAAGTTATAGAAGAATATAAGCAACAAGTTGCAAAACAGCAATTAGAAGTGACTGCAAAATTGAGATATCTTTATAGTATAACTCTACGCAATTACTCAGGTGTTGATTAAATTATTTAAGAAGTGAACAAACAATTAAAAGTTCGTATAGACGAATTTCCAGATGGATTTTCATCTACTGTAAACGAAGATGGAACGTCATAGAGTAGCTGAAGAGCTGCACAAGCCAGCGATACAAGAGAAGAAAATATGATATACGTGGAATAGATGAGACTTCGCAAGCTGATCTTGTAGAAATGATACCATATTTTAAAGAGAACAAAGGTTTTCATTACTTACTCACTGTCATAGATATATTTTCAAAGTATGCATGGGCCGTCCCAGTCAAGTCAAAGAGTGGTAATGATGTTAATACAACTATGAAGTCGATACTGAAAGAAGAATGTAGTACCGAAGAATGTACCGAAGAATGTAAACTGATCAAGGAAAAGAATTTTATAATTCAAATTTTAAAAATCTCATGAAAAAACATAAGATAAATCTATACTCTTCTCATAGCAATCTTCATGTAAGCATATGCGAACGATTCAATAGAACGTTAAAAAATAATGAAACGATGAAAAAGATTTAAATTTAAAAGAAGATCCACCATGATATTTAAAAAATAAACAGAGCTTATTTGCAGTGCTGCAGAGTGTGTTAGAAAACGCTTCATCTTTTAGAATTGCGGATGAAATCTTCTCTGGCATGAAGACTTGAAAGCTGTCTTCGAATTCAGCAACAATCTTCGTTCCGAACCTTGTCTTGACTTCTTTCAGTGCTGTCACCATATACTCATGATTTATTTCCAAGTCTGTAACTTTTTTCCTAGGCAAGAACTCTCGCTCAGCAATCTTGTTAAGTGCAGATAGATCCATTCTGAAAAAATAAAAGTTTATGTTAGAGAAAATGTTTTAATGACATGTATTAAGGGAGAACTAAAAAATGAAACTTACTTGTAGAGTTAGGTGAGTCTTGGTCTCTTTGTGCAAGGTTGATTGTTCTCGTTCACTTCGATTCTCGAATATGCTCCCCGCTGAGATCCATCCGTTCATATACCCTATTTCCCACCACAATTTCTGCCCCTTCCATTGCTTCTAGTAGTATATCCCTCCTTTTTTCTCGTTTAGATCTTATCTTATCTAAAAATGGATCCCTTTCGTGCACGAACTTGTCTGGAATATCATACTCGATCCTGATTTGTTCACCTTCCTTGCCATAGAGTGTTATCTCCTCTCGCAATGCACTGCCATTGGCTACTTCATTACCCCTCTCACTTTCTCCCTCTCTTTTTTCTTCTGCAGCATCCACCTCTACTTGCATTGCAGCATGCACCATCTGTTCTTCCATAATTTTGTAATGTCCCCAGGGCAAAGTATCTGTACTATGAGACAGCAAGAATCTTTTATCATCGTGGGGACTTGAAGCAATTTTTTCTTGTTTTTCAGTATGCACGACGTGTAATTTAGAACGAATATTACACTGTTCACGTTTTATAATAATAAGAACTCATTCTTGGACTGTTTTCTCTTCTCTGTATTTAGTTCGGCATACGGTTTGAGCCAGGCCTTCTGTTCAAAACTTAATATTCTATGTACTTTTTTCAGTCGAAGTCCATTATCTAATGCCTGTTTTAATGCTCGATAATGAATGACATACCTCGTCTTATCATTCAGTGTAGTGAGAAGTTTCTTCTGTTTTGAGTTAGGTGGTGTACGATGCTCTGCGCTAAAAGAGAGATCTCGATGATAATCATGCAGATCTTCAGGATACTCTAAGTCAACTTCAGTAAAATAGCCTATGTCTGCATCTGGTGGTGTATTGAAAAAACTTGGATTCGTCTCATATTCGATCCATTTAAATTTGCCAACGGCTGTACCATTACCCATTCATAAAGATTATGTATATCGAAATATAAGAGTGTCTTTGTTTTTTTGCTCCTTATCGTATGAAGGACCCATGTATGGATTGTTCGCCTTGGCATACCAATTACAGCACTGACTTATTCCTCCTCGAATGCCCGCTTCAATAAACATTAGCATGTCGATATCTGTAAGCAGCTCTAATTCGACCTTTGTCATTTTAAGAACTGCTGAAAATGTTAGTCCAGGAGTCGTGTAAAAGTGTGCGGGGCACATATCATAGGCTTTAAGAGATGTCCCCCGAAAACTTTCAAAAACATCGGCCAATAATAAAACATCCGTTTTCAAGTATAGATCAGAATATTCACCTAAAGTTCTTATATTAAACGTTTTCCAAACTTGAACAGCATGATTATAATCTTTCTCAGAAATGTGAGAATCTGTTAATTTATTATAAAATTCATTTTCATTATGAAGTTTTGTAGACATTAGCTTATCTAATCCATCAACAAAATCATACGGAAATATGCCTTTGCGTCTAAAAAGATTGATTTTTTCATTCGTAAATCCATCAGATCGAAACTCATTAACTGCTATTGGTACGTTCTCGAGATATGATGCAAGTTTTTCCAATGTTCATGGTAAAAAATGCCATGAATCTATAAATCTAAAACTTATGTCGCATTCATCAACGTGCTTTGTAAATGAAATATATTTTTCCTTATTATGAGGTATCACAGAAACTCGTCCTTTCAGCAATCTAGAAATAGCGATTTCTTTCAAAATAAAGTGTGTATCATAGTTGAGATTATGAAAAATAACTGGTACAAATTTTGAATCCTTATAATTTAAATCACATGAATTATGAGCTGCACCTCTGAAACTGAATAAAAGAAAAAAGACTTAAATTCTGTAAATAAATTTTGTATTGATATTTTATAATAATTAAAGTGATAACATACCGTCCCGTAAGATGACAATGATCTCGTACTGCAAGTTCTTTAGCATTGATTGGTTTTCGACATATATGACACATCGTTGACCTCCGAAAAGATAATTCCTCTAAATCTGTAAGTTTCAATGGTTTCGGATTTTTGTGGAGTAGATCAATCTGCTCACCAATTAATTTCAATTCTTGAACAAACCATTCTGCGGGTGATTTTTCATCTATACTTTTTTGTCTGTATGATTTATAGCTAGATAATCTATCATCAAAGCTGCATTTTATATAGTATCCAATGCTGTATGCTTCATGAAGTTGAAAAGCATTTTCATTTCCCGTAGGTTTTAACAAACATTCAAACTTAGCATAAATAACAAAAATTACTTTTTCACTCTTACTATAATCTTCAAATTCGAGAATGTTATTCTTAGAGTAGGGTAGATTGATCCGACATCTATTTAAATTTTTACAATTATTTTCGTGAGTTTCTAATTTTTCTTCACAATAAAATACTTGCAAACACCTTTAACAATGGTGAGATTTTATATGAGTTTTAGACAGTTGAGAACTCAGAAGCCGGGACATTTTTTTAATCCAAACATAGTGATATTTAGGCAAGCTTCCATTACCAGCATGATTATTTTCTTCATACTCGTTTATGTAAAAATCTTGAATCAGGAGCAGATTGACATGCTGATTCTTCTTCTCCAACGTAACATGACACAGCGATACTTCGAATTTTGAACCATATTTCTTCAGCATGTATACATTTACTGAAATATCATTAAGTTTTTCAAATTTTACAACATCTTTAAGCTTTACTGGAAATTCTATATCACCAAAGTTCAATTTGTCTTCATGCACACGATATTGACTAACTCGATTGGAGTTTGTTTCACTAGGATATATTGCTGAAAGTATAGCATACTTGAAATAATAATGGTCATTATTTTGAACATTGACACAAGCTTTTTTCTTTTCTAGATACTTAGGAAGAGAAATGTAAGAAGTCCCCTTAATTGGAGAATATTTTTTCATGTTTATGCATAAACTTATGATACTCTTGAGAGTCCAGCCAGAGTCCTTTTCTTGAAATTCTTCTAATTGTGCAAGAATAGGCTCTTTGATATTGCCTTTAAACCATTCCTCTAAATTCGTTGACATATATATTGTTGCACTTTCACTAGTAAAATATTTAATGTCCGAAAATTCTGCGATAAAGTCCGAATTATCTTTCACTGCATTATACTCGTCTATACAGCCCTTTGCCTTATCGATAAAGAGCTTCTGTGCATCCTTTAAAAAACTTAGAATATCAATGTGTTTTATATTCACCACAAAACCAGTTCAAATTCTATTCTGAAATGCTGACTGCACATCTCGCCACTCTACTCTAGCTTCAGTTTCCTCTTCCGCATGTAAACTACCTCCACGCTGAAGGTATGCTCAAATTCAACCTGTATGCACGATAGATGTGTCATACAAGTTTGACACTTTTGTTTTTCTCCTCGCGTCAAATTTGCTTTACCAATTTTTTCGTTTAATTCCTTTATTGTAGAATTGCACACGTCCAACCAATGATAAATATCATTACTGCTCATTTCATCTTTACTTCTTATGGTGTCGCGAAGTAAGAGAACAAGACGTTCAAAAAAAAACTAATTGAATTCATGGCTACTTTAATATATCATTTGATATAAATATTTCACTTCACTATGTTGCGACTGACAAACTGTGATCGTTGAAGGAATATGCTTTCTCTTTTAAAGGGAAAAATCCTTGTAAGAGGGGGAAAAAAATTTTTTCTTTAGGGAGTCAATGGCAGAGAAGAAAAGCACATTGCAAAAGAGAGGGAAAGGTTCTCTCACTGTGGACCAATGGTTGAGTCGAAGAGCTCTGCGATAAGATTAAGGGGAAGATTTTTTTAAAAGGACCAATGGAGAGGACGAAGAACTCGCAGATAAGATAAGAGAGAGGGGATGCATTTTCTTCCTTTTTGACCAAACAAAAATCATCTTTTTAGTTTGAAACTATCTTAAAAAAGCGAGAGGCGGAGTTTTATATTATAAAATCAGGAAGTAAGAGCTTAGCTTTGATCATTTCTTGCTGAACTACAAGAAGACTAGTGTGATGGTTAGAAACTTGAGTGAATATAATTTATTGTTTAAAAATACAGTATTGCAATGTCAAAAAGAAGAAAAAGTTTATATCTGTGACATTCAAGGTTTTCAAAGAATAGCTGAGGATACTTTTATTTTCAAGATAATAAGTTTTCTCAATTTAAGTAAAAATGCTCAACCAACTGCTCATCTTTTCAAACCCCCATTACCATGGGAAGAACTGACAGTGGAAGAAAAATGTATGACTCACTGGATAGAAAAAAGTCACCATGGAATTCTGGAGACATTCCATATCACCGTCTTCATAAAATTTTAGAAATATGCACGCAAAGAGTCACAAAATTATTCGTTAAAGGAAATCAGAAAGTGGAATGGATAAAAAGTTTATTGCCAAATATGTAAGTTGCATATAATATACATATATTATAATTTATTAAAGCTTTCATAAAATATAAATTTTTTCTTACACATTCTTCTATTTATTTGTTTTCAGAACGATTACTAATGTTGAATATTTTGGCTGTCCACCATTGGAACAAATTATATGTGACAAGCAATTCGTTTGCTTTAATCATTATCTCTCCATTAGAAGAATACCTATGTGTGCTGTTCAAAACGTTATTGCAATACGAGCCTGGCTGCATGATTATTTAGATAATAAATTTAGTTTTGATGAAGTGGACAATATTTCAAAATGTACTTGTTTATACTGGAAATCAGCTTAACTAAATAAAATAATTTTTAAATAAATGAATGTTTTTTTTTATTTATCACCAAACTCCCTTACACACATATTTATATTTTTTACAATTATTGTATCTTATGTACTATTCAATTATAATATATAAAAAATTATACGAATACAAATTTAAAAAAGATAAAAATTTATTTAAAAAAATTTAATGAAAAAAAGATTATTTAAATTTTCTCACAATCATGTTTTTGTCATATACAATCATTGGCTCAGCCAGCATACTATCTTGCACCACACGCGGTTGTGGACGATGTTGGCTGCTGCTGTTGTTGTTATTGTTGATGCTGCTGATGCTGCTGTTGCTGCTATTGCTGCTGTTGCTGAAGTGGCATCGGCTGATCTGCTTAATGCTGATGGGTTGATTGTTGAGACAGTTTTTTGAATTTTAACGACAAAGGCGCAACTCTTCGTTCCTTCTTTTCTTCTACAAAACAATAATACAAATAAAAAAATTATTCGTGAATCAACAAAAGATGATGGAAAAAATTGAATTTCAAATATCAAAATTTTCTTACCTAACATAGTAGACTCCTTCGCTGGTATGCAGGACGAGATATTTTTACCTCCTCTTTGTTCACTGACTGCTTCAACTGAATTTGAAAACATCACGTTCATTATTATCTTCATTTTAGATAATTTAAAATAAAAAAAAACAAAAAAATAACTTACCATTAGAATTGCGCTTTCTTGATGAGCGCTTTGAGCTCGAGCTGGAGGTGGAATCGGAGCTGGAGTCGAAGCCGGAGTTGGAGCCGGACCCAGAGCTGGAGCTGGAGCCGGAGCTGGAGCTGGAGCTCGACCTCACTCTAGGAGTATGAGGTCTCATGATCTTCTTTCCTGCTGATACATGCCTTGGTGTTGCTGCGAAGCAAAGCGTCCCTGCTGTAGTCGTACTCGTCGAGGCTGCAGGGTGGTCAGCGCTTGTACTCGTCGAGGATTTAGGGTGATCAGTGCTCGTACTCGTCAAGGCTGCAGGGCGGTCAGCGCTCGTACTTGCAGAGGCTGCAGGGCGGTCAGCGCTCGTACTTGCAGAGGCTGCAGGGCGATCAGCGCTCGTAATTGCCGTGGCTGCAGGCCGGCGATCAGCGCTCATACTTGTCGAGGCTGTAGGGCGATCAGAGCTCATACTCGTCGAGACTGTAGGGCGATCAGCGCTTGTACTTGTCGAGGCTGCAGTCCTCGTTTTAGTAGAGTTAGTCGGGCGATCAGTTCTCTTTCTAGAGGAGGCTACAGAGTGAACAGCGCTCTTACTGGAGGAGGCTGCAGGACGATTATTCCTTGTTCTTGTAGAGGCCGCAGGACGATCACTTCTCTTACTTGTGGAACTCGCCCGACGTTCAGTGTTCGTACTTGACGAGGTCGCAGGGCGATTAGTCCTCTCACTAGTATCGGCTGCAGGGCGATTAACACTCGGACTCCTCGAGACCGCAGGGCGAATAGTCCTCACACTGGTAGCGGCTGCAAGACGATTAACGCTCGGACTTCTCGAGGCTGTAGGGCGATGAGTCCTTGCACTAGAAGAGACTGCAGGGCGATTAACGCTCGAACTTCTCGAGGCTGCGGGGCGATCCGTCCGTGACGTATCTTCCGTTAACGAAGCTCGATTAGTCCCTGAGCTACCTGCCTGCTCTGATGAAGCATTGTTGCTTTGGAATAGTTGCTGCATCGCAGCAGTCGAAGGTAGTGGAGGCACTGAAAAACTATAAAAAAAATATTAGAAAACCAATCGTAATTTTAATAAAATTTAAATGAAAAAAAATACTTACATCCCGAGACAGCATCCGCCGCCCAAGTCAAACAGTCCATCAGCATTAAAACTGATGAACCGTTGTTGAGGAGCCACACGATCCTCTCTTTCAGAGCATTCATGCTGCTGCTGCTTACACCTTTTACCTCTGCCATAGTATTTCAATAAGTAATATGAAGAAAACTTGAAGAAAACTGGAGACTGTACTGACTGACCAAGCACGCATGCGGGCCTTATATTGATGAAAGCAAAGCTTCCCTTTCCAACTCATTTCTTCAATTTTCAGTCAAAATTGTTCTGATTGGCGAACAATTTCCACGCAGTTTTCTCACAGAACCTCCCTTAGACACTTCCCTCTGAAATTTTCGAAATTAGATCCCTCCTACTCTTTCTAAGCGAGAGAGCGATAACCGCTAATTGATCTATACAGATTTTTTTTTTTTTTTGAGTGTCCCTTTAGGAGTAGATTGCATTTTCTGCACATCTTAAATTCCATCTCTTGAAGCAAGTAATTAACAGAGTACTTAGGCTAAACCTATGCATACACTACTCGCGCGCTGCTCCGTAAGTGAATGGGAAAAATCTATATACCTGAGCGTGAATGTGAGAAGGGTGCGGTAGATATATACTCGCGCGCTAACTAATGAGCGGTCGAGATAACTCTGTTTCATGTATCTCCGCTCATGACAATCTAGGGTACAATCAGTGATAAGACTATCCCTTCAGGAGAGCGATGCAAACTGATTCTCTGATATCAGTATCCCTGAGCGAGAAGCAGAATTTTTTTTTTGAGTGTGTCATTTTAGGAGTAGATTGAATCTTCTGCACATCTTAAATTCGAGCTCTTGAAGCATGTAATTAACAGAGCACTTAAGCTAAGCCTATGCATGCACTACTCGCGCGCTACTCCGTAAGCGAATGTGAAAAATCTGTATACCTGAGCGAGATTGAGAGAAGGGTGTGGTAGATATATACTCGCGTGCTGGAAAATGAGTGGTTGAGGTAACTTTGTTTCATGTATCTCCGCTCACGAAAATCTCGGGTGCAATCAGTGATAAGACTATTCCTTTCAGGAGAGCGTTGAAAACTGACTCTGCAAGTAGCATGCATACATTCAGAGAGAGAGAGAGAGAGAGAGAGAGAGAGAGAGAGAGCGTATCGGTAATCCTCAGTCTTGGTTTAATGGGGTAGAAAAAAACTGAGATAAATTCTGTCGTGAGCGTTTAAAAATTATCTCTTCAAGATTTGACATTTACAAGGATCTCCGCTCTCTCTCTCTCTCTCTCTCTCACTCGTTCTCACTCTCTCTCTCCCTCTCTCTCCCTCTCTCTCCCTCTCTCTCTCAAGAACTAGAGAAGGAGGGACTTATGCAAAAGTAGAAGAAAGAAGTGCTGCTTACCTTCTCTTTTCCAAATTTGCTAGAGAGGGGCGAGACTGCTATTAGCTCTGAAAAGGACAGCTTCCCTTTCCATTTTCCAAAAAAAAGGCGGGGAATGCTATAGGCGTCTCCTTTTGAAAAAAAGGAAATAATGCTATAGGCCTTTCTGGCTCACGCGCGAGAGGGGGAGAAATTATCAATCTCCCTCCCTCTTCGGGTACTGTATCACTTTCAGAGGAGAGGGGGTGATCCAGAATCCGTGTGAGCCAGTATGCCTATAGCCTATCTACTGTCGTTGAGAACGAATTTTACAAATTTCTTAATATAAAACGGTATCCACTTCACATGATCAAAAATGAAATGAGGAAAGTTAACAGATATCAACATAACTCAATTTCATTCATTAAAAAGTCCTACAGGAAAAGGAACTAATTGATCAATCCATCTGATAATGAAAGCAATGGTAACGAAAGTTAAATTTAAACTACAGTTTCTTATTACTTTAATAAGATTTGTTATAAATAATATTTATGTGATTACTAAACAATTTGTTAGTATTTAAGAAAATTACGATACCTAATAGACATTGACTGATTATTCCATTATTGACTATTTCCCGGTTGAAAAGCGCTGATAAAATACTATACCATTTTCTATAAGCATGAGGTATCTGCACCAGCAATTGCGGATAAAACATTATAAAAAAAAAGAATCTGTAAGAAGTTATCAGTTATTTCATATAAAAATCAGATTTTTCTGCTTCCTTTTCTCTTATTTTTATAATGTTATATCTGTTATATACCTTTATATATTTTAAATATTGAAAAGTTGTCGCTGCGCGATCATAATAAAATGAATATGCGGTAATAAATTTTGTGTATATTTATTCGTGATACCTTTTAATAATAATAGTTCTTTTATATATTTTATTGATGTGTGTTGGAATATACACGATCACGTGATCTGCCGCTCAGCTCGGCGGCGCATGCGGGCTACCGCCTCACTGTTTGCCAGCTCTCCGAGCAAGCCACTCCGAGCAAGCCACATCTCGCGTACCACGTTTCTATTACCACACTCTGTCACTTTTACTTAATAAAGCCCGTTTTGTTCCTTTCTTCTGTCCGAGTGTACTCATTTTACCCTGTTCCCTTATTATATCACGCGTCGAAAATATCCTTTATTCCGACAATGTGTTTATTAGACACATTTAATAAACGAAATTCATAACTCAAATTAAAAAATATATATGCTAATTGCAAGCACTTATTTAACTTCCAAAACATCTACGTCAGAGTATGTCTATTTATGTCATACTCGAAAGTGTACCATTGATGTAATATGCTGTGTCAAAGTGTGCCAAAGTTTGCCAAAATGTGCCAAAATGTGCCACAGTGTGCCACAGTGTGCCACAGTGTGCCGCAGTGTGCCACAATGTTCACAAAAATTAAATATATTAATTTGGTCTTTTTTAGGACGTGTGCTAAATTGTGCTAAAGTATGCTAAAAGTTGACAAAGTATACCAAAGTGTGCCAAAGTGTTTCTTTTTTTCCGAATTTGAATGCTGTGGCACACTTTGGCACAAAATCCATTTCCATTAGGGTCTGTAGTAAAATTCAAATTTTTTACAATTTTCATTCTAATAAATCAATTATTACATATTTTAATTGTACCAAATTTCTGAATGTCTGTAGCAATTTTCAACCATTTATCTTTATAGATTAAGTTTATTATAGATTTTTAAGAAACAAAACATTATTTATTTATAATTTTGCTTCGAAAACGCACATTTTGCAACTATTTTACGCATGATATTTTGATTAATCAAGTTCTCAGATATAATTGCCGCTAGAAGTGTGTTTGATGCCACAAGTGGCTTAAAAAGAAAAGCAAACGAGCCAGTGAAAAAGGCTGCGCCTTTTCGTACTTCAGCATTTGCCGAAGTAACAGAAATACCCACAGTGGCTGCGTATTTAGCCACGGCTTTCAAGGAAGCGCTAGCGCAACTTGACGCTCCTGGCAATGTGAACTCGCAAGCTCTTAGCCCCAATTGTCGATTAAAGCTGGAGAAAATAGGCAGAACAGCAAGAGAAATCAGCCGTAAAGCACATCCCCGGTTACCATTAAAGAGGTTCCGGATGAAAAGAAACTACGACGTGAGCCCGCTAATAATCATAACGCTAGTCAAGCAAGCCATGGTCCAGCCAAGCCTCCTGTCAAGTGTCATGGCTGTGGCTCTCCCGGTTACTATAGAAGTTCTTGCCCAAAATGCCCTCAAAAGACAGGAAAACGCCAAGAGAAACAGTACAAGAGGTCTCTACGTTTTTTGAGGACACTAAAGGGACTTTAAACCCTTCTTTAGGGCAGACAGGAGGTAATGAAATTATGCCGCTAATAGGAGACTCCCTTGGTGGACTCAAGTTGGAATCGATGGATTTTGACTGCGTGCCTTTTGTGACTCAGGGGCCACTCGCGTTGCTATACAAATAACCATGACTTGTGGTCAGTCAATAATCTCCTATAAAGGACCAGGTACAAAGCTCGCAAATGGACAACTAGTGCCAA
Source organism: Nasonia oneida (assembly GCA_037356405.1). NCBI lineage: Eukaryota > Metazoa > Arthropoda > Insecta > Hymenoptera > Pteromalidae > Nasonia > Nasonia oneida. The sequence goes on from JAZHPH010000167.1 coordinate 148,434, forward strand.
TTTATGGTCATGTAGAGTTGCCATTTAACCTCCTTAGGCAACGCCGCTGCTTAAAAGTCATGATTATGAGTCAACTTGATTCGGAATGTATCCTTGGAACTGACTTATGCGAGCGTATAATACTCCCGCCGAAAGAGAATTGACTAAAGATCGAGGGAACAGAGAATTCAGTTTCTTTAGAACTTTCCACTTTTACGGATGGAGTGGCTAATGCTCTTGCAGCCATCGGTTTAGTAGTTGTGACCCCTATACAGCGAACTCGCCTAGAAGAAGTCTTGAATAGATGACTTCCACAGGGAGAAATCGTGTTGGTTTATATTACGTTGATTTAACATGCTACCGATGTAGGTGTGACCCCTGCACAGCGAACTTACCTAGAAGAAGTCTTGAATAGATGGCTTCCAGAGGGAGAAACCGTGTTGGTTTGTATTATGTTGATTGAACATGCTATCGATGTAGGGTCTGCAAGGCCTATTAAACAACAATATTATCCAGTATCAAAGGGGCTAGAGGAGGAAATTCACGCTCAAGTGCTAACGATGTTTGGGTCAGGGATAATACGAAGATCCAATAGTGGCTGGTCGAACCAAGTGGTCATGGTGCGGAAATCTGATGGTACCTACAGATTCTGTATTAACTACCAAAAGCTTAATACCGTTTCTTAAGCAAGTGCTACCCGCTCCCATGCATGGATGCAATATTGAACAAGTTGCAGCATGCTCGCTTTGTATCGATCATTGACCTTAGCTCGGCGTATTAGATACCGATGAAGGAAAAGGACATTCACTTAACTGCATTTACAGTGCTTGAACTAGGCCTGTTCAAGTTTACTCGGCTCATATATGGAGTAGTCGGTAGACCGGCGACTTTTGCACAGCTAGCTGATAAAGTCATGAGGCCAGAGCTGGAGCCACATGCCTTCTCCTACTTGGATGATATTATCATCACTACAGACAGCGACAGATGGGTCGTCGAGTTACAGGCATACGACTACGACATAGTACATAGGAAAGGTTTGATTAACTATGTTCCTGATACCGTGTCAAGGATGTATGAGGATTACATGAGCGACAAAACTTCGATCTCCTCTGTCCAGCCCAACAACTCATGCAGCAAAGACGGTTGTTACGACACGTTGATTGCTACAATTTCGGCCACACAAAAATTTTGCGCTGCTGCTGTACAATTTTTTTTGTACAGCAGCTATCCTAAAATTGAGAAATCTACTCGAGGTGTACAATTTTTGTACAAAAGCTGCGCAAAACTTTGTACAACAATGGCACTCGGAGTATTGCAGCAGCAGCGCCAAAAATTTTTCAGTGTATTATAGAAGACCAGGATGACACCTGCGTCGAAAAGTGCATGCAGCCTCGCCTCGATCCGTTAAGATGTATATAGGCTCGAAAGTGACACTGGAGAGGTGTTTTAAAAGATCCACGTCGACAAATTGAAATGCTAGCTAAATGGAGAAGGACCGCCCACTGATGAAGATTTTCAAGAAGAAACTACGACACTGCGCCGTCAAATAATCATGATGTACACGCGGACGCGTTAAGTAAGCGCGGTAGATCCAGAAAAACGCGCGTAGTTGTTGCTCGCTGTTCGGTTAGAGTTACGCGGGCGAAGAAAGTCAGTAGCCTCCCGACGGCTGATACTCATCCGGTGGAGATTAGCAAAGCGACCCGCGGGTGACCAGGTCAACTTCTTCTCTTTTCCCCTCTCATTTCTCTTTTCATTATATAACGTATGAGGCCGGCGGGATTCTAATTTATGGTTTTCCCACCGAGTTTCCCCCGCTAGAGTTCTACGAAAATGGTAGAGCACGACAAGGAGCTGGAGACCCGGACAGCCCGGGTCGACGGCGACGAAGTCGTACAATGGAAACAGATATTCGACGAGAGGGGCTGCCGCAAGTGAATCATCGAACGTGCAAAGATCCCTCAACAGACAGAACCGTTCACTGCGCCTGGCCGTGATGCCATCAAGGCTACAGCGGCTGCGCCGCCGCTGCACTTCACTCCAAACTCGTCGAGCTTCCAGGACCTCCGAAGCATCTAGACACCTCTGACGCCGAGATGGTGATCGCCTCCGACGCCAAGATAGCTGCCGAGGACTGCGCCAGGGTCGAGGCACACCTCGTACAAGCCCGAGCCCTGAAAAAATATATCTCCGGGGAGAGATAGAGGCGTTTGGCTATCTAGATCAGTTCCTGGAAACCTACGGCAAGAAGGAGAGAAAACTGGCCAAGAACTATTTCTAACTTGTTGAAGCTAAACGGGAGCTACACCGAGCCGTCGACGTAATAAAGTACCCCCCATCTACACAGAAATAAAATGCGAATCCGCCCTGTAAGCAATAACAGTGTTTCGTCAAACACAAGATTATCTATAGCATAATATACTTTTTGTAAAGAGATCTAGAGAGTTGTTTTATTATTATTGCTTCCCTACCCAATTTCAATACTAAAAGGATGATTTTTTTAACTTGTGCTCATCACACAGGTAAAAAAAAAATTTTTCTTTCAGATTTCTTTACCTTTAATTTTTTTTTTATTTTTGAATTTACATAAATTTGGGCAAATTTTCATTTTCCTTTCTTCTTTTTTCATTATTGCCTTATAAAAAGAATTACATGCTGGTGAGAGATATTCTAGAGAGCTGGTAAACCTTTCGAGTACTTAGCGTTTGGAAGGGAGTAATATGACGAGGAACGTTGTTAACTTGTCATAAAATTTCCAGCATATCATTAATAAACTATAATGTATCATAGCAATATTAGAGATGAGCCGAGGAAGAGCAGCGGGAGAGAGCACACTTCTATGGTGAGTGGGGGAGCGAGATTAAGATTTACATTTAGATTTATATAATATTTTATTCAAGTACATCATGTTGTACAATATACTAGTAAAAAAATAAATGAATAAAAGAAGAATAATAAATAAAATAGGTAAAGGTGTGTCTCTTAGAGATTGTGTAGAATGAGAGTGTGTAAGATGAGATAATGGAGTAAGCGAGAATGAGCATGTGTGTGTATGTGTGAGAGTGTACAAAATGTTTACATATTTTAAGTGTAAAAAAATGTTCTTTAGCAAGTTTTTTGAAGTCGCTAATGGATACCGTGTTGCGAACGTGTGATGGTAGCCTATTCCAAAGGTATGAGGCGCTGATATGAAACGAGTTTCTTAGCGTCTCTGTCGAGGAGGTAGATATGTCCAGAAGTGTCACCTCTCCCCTCACAGGTCGGAGTGTCACTCACAGGTCAAAGTAAGCCAGCACGTATGATGGTACAGCTGAATTAAACATTTTACGCAGAAAGCAAGCAGTAAAGTACTTCCTGCGTCTGGCGGTGGTCAGCCATTAGAACTTTCGCCTGTACGGGGAGATGTGCTTGTCTCTCCTTACACCATAGATGTAATGGATTTTTATATTCAGGAGCCTTTGTATCTTTGTGTCATGTTCATGAGTCAGGTCACAGTACACAAGTGAGTAGTAGTCGATTATTGGGAAAAGGAGCGCATGCACAAAGTGCTTGCGCCGTCTGAGATTGGTACTCTTTCTGAAGAAGTAGAGCCTATACATTAGTGAGTGAGCACGCTTACACATTTTTGCACCAATCCCAGATTACGCACAGAAGATTCAAATTTAACCTGGGCACCCCAATATTAATGAAAGTGTAAAGCGTTAGTATAGTAGGAAAAGCCCAGGACAACTGTTTTAGTCTTCTAACACTGAGTTTTAATCGGTTTTGTGCAGCCCAGCCCATTATCCTCTCGGCGTTAGCATTCATCTTGTTAGAGCAAAAATCGAGCTCCTCAAGGTGGCATTGGCTGTAAATTGGCAGGTCATCTGCATAGATCAGAAGAAAGACATCGGAATCTAAGCAAAAACCGATGTAGTTGGTGTACAATGCAAACAGCAAGGGACCCAGAACAGAATCCTGCCGGACACCGATGTTAAGATGCCGAGGTAAGGAACGTTAGCTATTGTCACTAAGGACGGCCTGCTCTCTTCTACTGAGATTGGAGACAAACCAGCGAATAACTTGCTTTGAAAAGTGGATAGCTTTCTTAGGAGCCTGACGTGACATACAGTGTCAAACGCCTGGCTAAAATAAAAAGAAGTACAAGTGTAACTTTCTTTTTGTTTATCCCAACCCTGACAATATCAGTTAGCTTAATTAGGCTGGACTAAGTGCTGTGGCCAGTGAGGAAGCATTTTTGAAGATTGTCGAGCAAGAGCCTTCTTTCAAGGTACTCCGAGACTTGCCTGTGCACCAGCCAATCCACGGCCTTGGCGAGAAAGCAGAGAAATTAAATCGGACGATAGTCAGTTAGGGCTGTTGGTGAACTGACTTTGTTGAGTGCGCGCACAAGCCACAATATCCAGACAGAGGGAAAGTAGGACTTAATCAAGGACATGTTAAAGATTTGACTTAGTAAAGGAGTAAGAACTGGCAGTACTTTTGAAATAACGACCTGCGGGATGCCGTCACTTCCATTGGCCTGGGTGTCGAAGTGCGATACCGTAGCCAACACATCCGATTTCGTTATAGTGCTGAACTTGAAATGTTCAGGGAGGTCTAGACTTTCCAGGGTGTGAAGATAATCCTTAACAGCAGGAGCAAGCAGATAATTGGAGATCAAGCTCAAATGCTTGTTGAGTTCGTTTGTGAAGAAGCGAGATAGTGAAGGGGAGGTAGAAATTCCAAGTTTCTCCAGCTCTCTCCAGATCTCAGCAATATCAGTCAAGATTGACAGGCGTGAATAATAATAATTCAGTCTGGCTTCCTTGACCTGTCTGTGAGCATCGTTTCTAGCTAGTCTATAGATACAAAGATCAGGATCAAGCCTAGAGTGTTTAAAATGCCTGTAAAGTCTGTCCCTCTCAGATATGAGGTCACGAAGAGCCGTCGTGAACCGCGGGTGACGCTTATGGCTTGGTGTTACAGTCCGCAATGGGGCGAGACGATTAATGACGTTCGTAAGGTTAGCGTTAAGCGTTGTTATGCATTCGTTGATAAATGATGAAGTAAAGGATGACCAGTCACATTCGCTAAGAAAGTCCCTTAGCTTCTCGGCGCTAATTCCTTTATAGTTTCTGTAAGAGTCTGTGTTAGGTACGTAGTGTGGTATCTGTACGTCAAGAGTGGCCGTGATAAGGTCATGTCCATTGATGAAAGGTGCGTCTGTTTTCCAGTATGATAGCAGGCGATTCTGCTCATCAATTAGGCATAAGTTAAGCCAGGTATCGAAAACTCTTTTTCGTAGGGAACTGACGAAAGAGAGTTTTCATCAATGAAGGCCGTAATGAAATTGGCATTTCTAGATGAGGAGAGTTAGTCTGAGTTAGATTGACCTTCGTCGAATAGCAATAACTGTCGAATAGCAATAATAGCGTCGAATAACAACTGTGCATCTGGTTTGTTAGTTGGTCTATGAAGTTAAAGCCTTGGAAAAATGGAGCATGAGATAAACGATACACAACCCCCACGAAGATAGGTGAAACTTCCTTTGCCAATATCTCACAGAAAAGGTATTCAGGCTTGCCTGGCTTGCTCGGCCATTTACCATTAGATGATGAAATAACGCTAACTGTCAGTGTTTTATGTATGTAGAGGGCCACACCTTCTCCATTCCTGTTTCTGTTTCGTCCGTACAGTAAGTAATCATCCAGTGAAGGAATGGATGTTATCTTGTCGTTTGGCCAGGTTTCAGTCACAGCTATTACGTGGAATGGAGAGTGATTAAACAAAAAAAGCCTGATCATCTTAATGTGACCTGTGAGAGAGTTTGCATTGAAATGACAGACTCTTAGACCTTTAGATAGAGATACTTTAGAACCACCTTAGAATCGGATAAACACATGGCAGATGAGCTTGATGGTGGGTGCGGTAGATTGATGCGTGTATGTTGAAGCTTCAGCGTTGATTGATGTTGGCAGAAGGCGAAATTGGTGCTAAAAAATTATTTAGCTAAATTAACGAGATTGAATGCTCGTCCTTAACTAGTGTGTGAGCGCTTACAACATTACTGTTCAACCAAGAGGAGTGAGTCTTCGCCTCGAGCCTGAAGTCCGTGCGACCTCGCTACTTCACCCTCGAAGGAAACGTCCTGCGATTTAAGCTGATTCCCGAGAGTGACTAGAATCTTCAACTTGTAAATGTCAGCTCTCTCTCTCTCTCTCTCTCTCTCTCTCTCTCTCTCTCTCTCACTGGCTCTCTCCCTATTTCTAGTCACGCCGTTCGTCTGCGCTTCGCACACCCGTGTGTGTGCGCGTGTATTAAATTTAGTTCTTCCTGGCAATATATTCATACTTAATTCAATTGAAATACCGTGTTAACGTTTACTTGCTACCACGAATGCGCTTCACGTTTCCCTTACAAACAACGTTCTCCGCCGCCTCCGCGTGCCGCTTTACAACATACGAGCAAGAAAAGCTACAGCTAGCCAAATCATGACCGTAGCCGGTCCACTACGTATTTCGCAACAACGCGAGAGAACAAAACGCATAGTTTCGATTATCGCAAAGTAGTCCCCCGGCTGCGGAACCTAATAGATTAATAACAACTTTTGTAAATAAATAATTAATTACTATGAAAAATTCTACTGAATTACGGTATTGTTTGCTCATTAATTGAAAATCTTCTTGTTTATTTATAGTATTTACATTTATATTGATAAAAAAGCTTTCTGAAATCAGTCTTTTGTACCTGTTGCACTCACGATCTAAAATTATAACATTATCAAAATCAAAACTATGTGAAGGATTATTTTTAATATGCGTCGGAATCGGTAGTATTTTGTCATTAGAAGCTTTTTTGTGTTCATCAATCCTTGTTTTTAAATTCCTTTTTGTTTGACCAATATACGTAGCCGGACAACTATTACATTGAAATTGATATATCAAATTAGTTTCACTCCATTTTTCTAAAACATCTTTGCCCAACCTAACAATACAATTTAATTTGTGTGTCATTAACGGAACACAATGTAGACCAAATTTTTTGAAAGTATGTTTACAATAATAAAAAAATCTTTCATGAAATGGTAAAGATACTATTTGTGCTGGTTGTTTGTGTGTATTTTGTACGTTATTATTAGAATTAATAGAATAATTGATTTTTCTATAGCGTTTACGAATACAAGAATCAATAAACCAAACCGGATAATCATTATTAAGTAAAATATTTTTAACAATGGAAATATTGTCAGCATGAAAAGACTCATGGGAAAGTAACAAAGCTCTATCAACTAAATTATAGACAATATTACGTTTGAATTGTATAGTATCATTAGAATGATAATTTAAAACTGTACCTGAATTAGTAGGTTTTTGAAGTTTGTAATAATACAATTATTGTTAATAGATAAAGTAACATCATGAAAGGATATGTTATTAATAGTTTCAACTTCGTGTGTGAACTGTAAGTGACTATTGTAACTGTTAAAAATATCCAACACTATACCAATTTGTTCCAAATCCAAATCATCCATGACGAAATCCGCAAACAACGGCGAAATAGGAGAGCCCATAGGAGTACCAAAAATTTGTTTGTAAATAGTATTATCAAATTGGAAATAAGTATGTTCGAACAAAAATTTTATAATGTCGACAATAACTGTAAACGGAATCTTAGAAACACCATGAATAAAGTGAAACCATCTATCTATACTTTTCAAAACTAAATCGACCGGAATATTTGTATTATTACAAACTGGTTTCAATAAGGAAGGCAAGGACGAACAGACAAGATACAAGGAATAAAAAAATACTGAGTGCTGATTGTGACTAGATTATATTTAACTATGTACAAGATGACTAGGTCAGTTCGCACCGGCGGCCAGGCCGTGACTGATTCACGAAAGTGACTGAACTTCCAAGCTCCCCTCGCGCTCGCCACGTCGTGGTGCTCCGCTAGGCGGCGCGTCGGGCCGCATGTGGTGGTAGGAGGGGACCGCCACATAGGTTGAATAATGTACTAGCTTAAAGCTCTCAATTCGCTCGCTATTCACGTACATAGTTAACATGATATTTTATTATTAAACAAAATTTAAAATAATGTAATTGTCATGTGTGAATACACGTCACGGGTGTTTAATTACTATAATAGAGCGAGTAGAAAAGTGCAGAGAATCTAGGTTTAAGCTCAAGGTCCGTCACTTTTTATTGCACTTTCACTCGTAATATTTTCTGGTGTCTATGAAGTGGAATCTTACTATGACGTCTACAACTGGACTGTCTGTTCGCAGTTACCTGTATTATCTACTGGGGGAAATAAAATTTATATAATGCGTCTTGTATGTGTGTTGCGGCTTGTGGAGAATGAAGTTATCACGAGGATCTGAGCGACATCTGCCGATAATAGAAAAATGCTGCAGGGCTGCGCTCGTTGCATCGACAGAGGCGTCTGCGTCCCGGACGTGTCACGTGTGGATACACGTCACGGGAGTCTAATCACTATAAAAAAGCGAGAAGAAAAGTGCGATGTAGGTGGCGGTTGTGGCGCAACGACAGAACGTCTGCCTCTAGCCAGAGGATCTCGGTTCAAGCCCCGGGTCCGTCACGCTTACGTTTCATTGCAAGATTTGAGGAAACAAAACGCCCTTTGAAGAAAAATAAAAGAAATAAATTTAAAGGACTATCAATTAATAGCTTATTAGTAGATTAGTAGATGATACAAATCATAAGATTCAATCAATATTTAGTTTAAATAATGACAAAATAGGATTTATTGCTAATTCTGAATATGATGAAAAAACATACACTTCGAATTATTTAGGCAAAATAAATCAAGAATGTAAATTTTGTAATGCTAAAAATCTTCTATTATAATTACTGATTGATAAAAAATATATCAATTGTTGTCATAAAGAAAAAGTTAACTAGAGAAAAAGATAATAATTTGAGCAAATCATATATATAAAATATATTATATAAATGACAGCGTTTTTTTTTGACAACTTCTATTAAAAATCACTGATTAGCACACGAATGTAATAATGTATAAAAATTACTTAGAAACAATAATTATGGAACGTATCGTTTTTCTTAAAAGTAAAATCTCGGATATCAATATAGAAATAAATAGTGTTGCGAGCGCCAAAGCTTCGTCTGCTTCTCAAACTCGCCTTCGTGGCGCTACCGCGCCACTCGATCTTTATGCTGAAGCATGCAAAATGATGCATGAAGTTGAGAATGAAAAATTAAAAATGCCAAATTAAAATGTTCATTACACAGCAAAATTATTCTTATAATAAAAATTCAAACTTCCACCGTGCAACGAAGTTGCAGTAGTTTTTGTAGGTGAATAGGGAGAACCTCCATTTGATCGCAATTTTTGTAATGTAACATGGCAAACTAAGGTGAGGAAAAAATTTGATCTGGATTATTTCGCGCATATGTGCTCTTAACATTCGCGGGTATTCGTCATCAATACCTTAATTTATTTAGTCGCCAGATGAATGCATTTCTGGTCAGCTAGATAGAGCGTATGATCTCAGAGGGAAATCCACTAAATTTAACCACTCGGAATTCGTGGTTGGCCGTAATAATCCAACAAATACATTTGTGTGTGTTCTGACAGGAAATTGAATAGGTATTTAGTTCAGATGCAATAAAAAATATATGTACTCACAGATCTTTAGTTAAAGTTATTCAGACGAAAATCGTTTATTTATTTAAACCTAGGTATCCTAATATAATGCAACTTAAAAGAAAATAATTCAATAAATTCAATCACGAAAATCTTCAGCAAAGTCGCAGAAACCACCAGCGTTGACTGGAAATTTATGATGCTTACCTATCTAAATGTCATCCTGACCTGAAGCACTACAAAATAAATATATATTCTAATCGAGAATCATTCAACGCAATTCAACGAGCTTAGGTCGCAACTGCGATGATTCGGATAGAAAGCGCGACTAAATTTTGCTACGGTCGCTAACCACTTGAGATTTCGGATTAGAATTTACAATCGCAAATAAATTGCCAAAATCGCGCTACTATAAATTCGAACGGCGAAGCGCGCGATTGACTAGTTCGATGATTGACTAGCACAGATTTTTTGGAACTCGCTCTACGATAAATAAACACAATTACGAAAAGACAACTTCATTCGGTCAAATTTTTAAGAGAAATACTCTGAAATAATTTTAGGTTTACAAAAAAAGAGAGAACTCGTTAAATCGCGAACGAGCATTCAACACAATTTTTCTTGTCTCATACCTCGAGTATGCTGCACTTCATTTCACAAATACTAGCGTTACGTTCAATTCTACTATGTCCGAAAAAAAATGGCACCCTTTGGCACTCTTGGACACACTTTGGCATACCCAATTATTTTCACTAGGGTTATTGCTATATCGGGAAATGACAGTTTTAACCCTGATAAACGAAGAGTGTATTATTAGTAAACTCAGAATAAATTAGAATCTAATTTTTTTTTGTCTACTCCTCACTAACACACACACACACACACACATACGTTCAGGGAGGGAGTTCGCTTCCCACAGGGAGTGGCGTCCCCGGACTGCCCGAGCAAGTAAGGCGGTACAAAGGCCGCCACGTGTGATACTAGATGACCGTTTCCTGTGACCTTAGGGGGAGTGTAGACTTCGGTCTTTACGCTCTACAGAAATAGCAATTCTAAGGTGCCCGAGCTTGCCATGCGACGAGGAGGTCTAATCGCCGTCTTTCTTGGCCTCTCGTGCCCTACTAAGTCTCTCGGACTGGGCTCTTAAGCCTGAGCACGGAGTCGACAGCTCAAAAACTAGGTTGCTGGCGCTCCCAGGCTGCCGGATAGTACAGGGGTCCGGCTCCATCTAGCCAACTGGACTGGCTGCTCTATCAGCTAGCGAAAATCTTCTTAGCCGTAGTAGAGCCGGATAGCGCCCGGATTTAGGTCCTGCTGCGAGGGGGAAGCTTTGCCAAGGCTACCTTGACGGATGAAAGATGTCCCACGACGGGAGGCGAGTAATAGGATAACGCGTGGGGTGGAAGAGCGGTATCAGGGCTAAGACGTTGTACGCATATAGAGGAGTTGGAGAGAAGAAAAGAAAATGGCAGTAAAGCAGAAGAAGTACATTGAAAGCGCCAACACCGTCGACACTGAGGACCCCAACCCCCAAACTAGCTGATCAAGGTGATACCTTCAGTGGCCTGAAGAGCATAATCACCGAAGGGAACGAGTACACTAAAGGCAAGACCAACGTGCACGGTCCGATCAAAACGGGTCTCGCGAAGACATTTGAAGAGCTGGAGAAGATAGAGAAAATAGGTTTGTACCTATCAGAGGTACCAGAGCTTCGTCTGGGAGGAAATTCTTTGTTCCCACGAACAAACAGTTACGAGAGTTTGGCAAGTATGGCCAGCGCGAGAAGCAGGGACACTAATTTGTCAACTTAGCAAATGACAGAATACGGGCAGTACAGGCAGGAAGTAATAAAGGCACGTAAGGCAGAAGAGGAGCACACGATGCTGAAAAAGGAAGTAAGATAGGCCTCTTTGGAGATTGTAAGTCCACACCGAGGAGCATAGAAGACATCGCAAAATAAGCCAAAGGAGTCAAAGTTTGATTCTGAACACCTAATCACTTCGGTGGATGGGAGACGTATAAAAATGTCAAACCCCATAGAAGAAGCCAACTAGGCTAATTAACGGTCCCCACGAAAGTATTGCTTAACAATGGTACCTGTGGGGTTCCGGTGTTAGAGAAACACTTGTGCAGAGGTTGCCTTGCCTACGCCACATAAAAGCACACACACATACATATATGAAATCATTCCAACAATCACCATAGATGAATTACTGGCTGCATGAAAAAGAATTAGGAACAACAAGGCTCCAGGCCTGGATGGCAAACCTAATATTGTATTGAAACAAGCTCTTCGGGCACGCCCCGATGTCTTTGTGGATCTGTACAAATCGTGTCTCGAAGAAGAGACGTTTTTCTAAGAACTGAAAGAAGCAACGTCAGGTACTACTACCAAAAGAAGATAAGCCACCTAGAGAAGCTGCCTCATACAGACCACTCTGCATGCTGGACACCCCGGATGGACCAAGTCATTAAAGAACCAGGTGGACTAGCAGAATATCAATACGGTTTCAGGAAAAACGCTTCACTTTTGACACTGTAAGCTTAGTAGTCGACAACGCTAGAATTGTAATAAAACGGAAGAGATAAAAAAAGGGAGCCAAGAAGTACTGTGCTATTGTTACACTGGATGTTAAAAATGCGTTTAAGTCAGCCAGCTGGGGCAAGATACATGAAGCACTACGGAAAAGAAGGAGTACCCGCATATATAAGAAGAATTATGTCTGACTACCTAAAGGACAGAACTCTGTTGTATGACAGAAAATACAGCACAAGAATTTATAAATTAACTGGAGGGATCCCACAAGTGTCAGTGCTTAGCACATTATTGTGGAACATCATCTACGATAGAGTACTTAGGCTAGAGCTACCCAAAGGAGCAACGGTTGTAGGATTTACAGATGACATTACAGTAATAGTAGTAGCAAAGTAAAAGGAAGAGGAAACGGAAATCGCTAACGAGGCTACTGCTAGGCTGTGTAATCCACGATTGGCTAAAGCAGACGGACTTAAGCTTGCGAGCCATAAAACGGAGGCTATCCTCATATCTAGTGGAAAGGAAATGGAGACAAAAACACTGACAGTGAACAAACACGAAATAGACTTTCAACTGACCATTAAGTACCTGGGAATCACCATGGACGCCATACTGACGTTTAAGCAGCATCTCGAGAGGGTGAGCAATAAGGCAGCAAAAGTCGGTGTTGCACTATCGCGACTAATGCCAAATGTAGGTGGACCAACGCAGGGTCAAAGGTCACTCGTAGCCAGTGTAACTACATCAATTATGTTATACGGTGCCCCAATATGGGCGGACACCATGTTGATGAAGTACTATGCACGAAAGCTGTCAATAGTTTAGAGAAGATGTGCATTGCAAGTCGCTTCTGCCTACTGATGCAGTGTGCGTTATCTCAGGTATGCTGCCTATTGACCTACTAGCAACAGAACAAAAGAATATATACAAAGAAAGCCGGCGTGGTGAAAATACTCAAACAAAAGTTTGGAAATCCGCGAAGGAACAAACCCTAGCTAAGTGGCAAAGACGATGAGACTCCAATGAAAAGGAGCGACGGACGCATCGCCTCATACCACGGATTATCGACTGAACCAAAAGACGACACGGGAAAGTGAATTATTACCTTACGCAGTTTTTAAGTGGACATGGGTGCTTTTGAGCCTACCTACACCGCTTTAACACAGAAGACAACCCAAATTTCCCAGCATGTTTGGAAGCAAATGGAGATGCGAAGCATGTCTTCTGTGACTGTTCGCAATACGAAATAGGATGAGAAGAATTCGAGTGTTACCTTCGGACTAGAGTGACACCTGAGTCAATGATGACAGCTATGCTGACGTCGAAGGATTATTGATACGCAGTAAACAGCTCTGTAAGGACCATTCTCAAGAAGGTTAGAAATGACAAAGAGAATAGAAGGAAAGGACAAGACGGAACAGCCGAGTAAAACTGTTGCTAGACGAAGGCCACTAAGTAATAGATACAAAACGCTTGTCAGACCGATGCAGAGAAACGTAGGTCACAGATCAGAGCTCTTACTCCCCTGCCCGATGTAGAGGAACTCAGGAGCTAAAGTTAAATGCCTCTAAGTGCTCCTCAGACCGATGCTGAGGAACGTAGATTACTGAGTTGACCAGACTACCTCACACGATGCAGAGGAACGTAAGTGTCGGGGTTGAGTCTATCCAGAGGATGACCGGTCGATGCTGCAGGAAGTAAACGGCTGGACGATGCAAAATGAAGAAGACAGGTATGATCCTGCACCCCTAATCACCTTTGTGGATGGTGGATGTATGGAAATGTCAAACTTCAAAGGAGAAGCCAACTAGGCTAGTTAACGGGGGCCACGAAAATATTGTTCAACGATAGTAACTGTGGGGTTCCAGTGTCAGAGAGCTACTTCTGCAGAGCTTGCTCTGCTTACGCCACAATAAACACACACACACACACATACACACACACACACGAAATCACATCCTGGATAACAATAAAATGTCTAGGAGTTCGAATCACCTCCTGAATGACGGCACATAACTATAATACAAATTTTCACCTTCTATAGACGATGTCTATGTGTCAAAGTCACCTCCCGAATGACGGGACATGATCTATGATACAAAGCAGGAAGGATACAACAACCCTGATAATAACGATGCCGTACCGTGCAGAAAATACCTGGAAGCTACCGAGAATTTTTAAATCTAGCAAGTTTCCAGGTTTAAATCTAGATGAAAATTCCCACAAATTAGACATGATTTCTGAAGAAATATGGGTAGTATTTTTTTCCCACAATGATTTCTTCATATAACCTTACTTTTTGCGCCAATGATCCTGCTCTGCATTGACATTATTTATTAATTGAGGAATATATACCGTATTAATTCACCTAGAATGTTTTTTAAAGGGTAAATATAATTTTTAAGGTGCGCATTAAGAGTGGCAACTCAACCCAACACATGCATACACTTATATACGAACGTATGTACAAGCATGCTGTACTGACTAACTTTGTGTTGTTCAGGTGCGATTACTGTGTAGAAAGTGTTATCGATGTGCTCAAAGTCACCAATGATGAGGTTTGCACAGGTATTTGAATCTCATTCGTAAGCGAGCCAGTTACTATCAACTACCAACTTTCTCATAATCACGCTAAATCCATGATATTGAAGTTCAATGTCTGTTCTTTTGCGTAGAGACTTGTTAAATTATTTAAAAATAGACTAGCGCATCAGTTTTTCTTAACTGTCTTGGTTCGGCTTTTCACCTTGAACCCCATGGCTTCGGCGTAAAAATATACAGATAGCTCTATACATGAAAATTGAATTCATATCAGCTAGAATAAATTTAACTGAATATATTGTTTCCACAAGCTAATACAAATAAAAATGCAAATTTTCAGCCCTCTTCGTGGAAACGCATTTAAAGGTGTTTAGAGTTCGAATCATGCTTTTTAAGAAAGCGTCCGTGCGGATGGATGTGTGTGTATATGTACGTATACCGTTCTGATTCTGGAACCACGCGACCGATCGTAATAAAATTTGACATTGAAAATTTGACAAAAAGGTGTTTTTTATTTGAAAATTCATATCTTTATAACTAAATAGTCAAACGTTTTGAAAAAAATGATGACAATAGAAAACGATAATATCCACTTGCTGTACAAATTTTAAACTATTTTAACTACTTGTTTTTGAGCTGAAAATCGAAAACTAAAAAAGATGGGTTTTTGATGCCGTACGATCACATGAGGAATTAAGTTAAAACTTTGGAAAAATATCGATCTTTTGATCACCTCGGCTAAGTTTTTTTACAGCGTATGAAACTGTTTAGTTTAAAAAATTAAAGGATTCAAATTTGTTGTCTCTCACCCTGTATACCCTGTATGACTGAACATCATTATTTTTGTTAATTTTTATAACACGTTATCTAAAAGTCAGAATGTTTTGAGAACATTTATGGTTTTATAAGGAAGAAAATGTCCGTGCGGATGGCTTTTATGTGTGTGTGTATGTATGTATGTATGCCATCATAATTCTGAAACCACGCAACCGATTGTAATATAATTGGACATATATGTTTACTGAATATCAATTTGGGTACATTTTATTTTAAGATTCTAATTATTGTATGACCATTTTATGGTCATTTTTTGTCTATTTTTCGATTTTTGAAAATCTATATTTGCTTTTTTTAAAACTAAATAGTCCAGAGTTTTGAAAAAATTATGATAATAGAAAATAGATCAGATCCTTGGAACACTTCGGGAACATAATCCCACAGTTTCAAGACAAGACAATAATGTATATTTGAACAACATTTTATGTATAAGAACTATAAATTCAGTTGGAGTAAGCTACATGCCAAAGAATCGTTTTAATCAAACTAGTAGCACTAAAAATATACGTCGTGTTGGCTGCTGAATTCACTATAAAAAAAGCCAAAGAAGAGATATGTTACGTCCGGGCAGCCGCAGAGAGCGAACACTTGCACGCTAGCAATAATTATTTAGTCCGAGAATAAGACTTTTTATCTATCACTTACACGATACCACCTTGGAAAAAGGAGCAAAGAAGCACGCGATTTGACCGGTAGCTCGACTGATGGTGTGATACTGATGGCTCACGGAATAGCGAGACTCAGATCTTTTTCGATTTTTGATTACGTTGAACTTGTTAAGTTACGACACTATGAATTGACAAAATAAAGATTCATGCGACACTGACAATGAGATTAGAGTAGAAATTAAGATAAAGAGAAATGACTTACTTTGAGAGCGCTGCACAGTGGGCCAGAAAATCAAAAAAGTGATCACGGGCTGACTTCACTCGAAGAAATGCTTGAAAAAAAATTCAAGGGTAGGAAAATCTTCGTCAGAATGCTTAGTTTCCGAATCCGTTTCCCCCGAAACCCGCGGACGTCTATATTTTTTGTCCCACCTCAAAACCTGACCTCATTTTTAGAATGTCCTTTTTCGATTTTACCGATAATAAGTTAGATCGTTGTATTTTACATTTTTAACCATAATAAATGAGATGTGGGCACAGTATTTACTAGCGTGCAGTTATATACTATATATAACAAATATATATATGTATATATAGGTCGTTCATGGTCAAATCAAAGATCAAAAATTTGTTGCTTCTTCAACCTACGGTAAATATGTTCCAGAAACAGTTTCCAGTGCACCTGAATTTTTTCAGATTTTTAAATTACTTTTTACCAAAATGGTAAGGAGCCAAAGATGTCAATTTTGGCAATAATTGGGTTTTTCATAACGTTTATAAGCAAAAGGCTGAAGACAAAGATGCAAAATTCAATAGTATTCTTTGTTCATCATTCGTGCCTCTAAACTTATATGATATGGAAAGTAACTTAGTATATTGGAAAAATAAAAGTTCATCTTCACCAAAGTTTTGTCGACTAATCAAAATTATGTTCGAAAAAGAAACGGATGTTTTATGTATCCAAGAAGAAGAAGATATCAAAAAGCAAATTTCAGAGCTAAAAAACTATGAAACTACAGGATGCTCAATATCCTACGATTTAAAGCTTACGATGATAGATGGCAAGGTGTGTATATGGCAAATAATTTTCTTAATTACTTTCTTAAGGACAATCGTTAGGGTAAATTGATTAAGCAAACATTTCGTCATACGCTATTTTTATGCCGAAAATAACGAGTCGATTATCCACATAGATATCCATGTTCATTCACATTGATTCAACGTGGATATTTGCATGAATTATCTGACTAAATTAATCTACATGAATTCTTTGCATTAATTTCTGAGAATATTTAATTATAACAAGTCTATAACTTGGTGAGACAATTGATCCGTCGTTGAATTTGCACAGTACCATTTAGATGGTACAATCAATATGAACTATTTTGTACCTTAAAAGCTCCTTGTTTTTTATTATCAACCCCGCTTTAATATTATTTGAAAATTTAAGTGAATAGCCTATGCAGATATCCAAGTTAAATTAAAGTAGAATCAATATTTACCAGCATGGATAGGTAGATAATCCACGTTATTCTACCCAATTAGTTTAAACATGTTGGGTTGTAAACTTTACAAAATCAACTTCATTTTCATCTAAATATATTTTATCGAAAATAATTTAAATATCTATATAAAAATATAATAATTTTAGATTTGCAATGCACTGAATAGATCGTCAATTCAGAGATGTTTTGTCTGTAGTGCTACTATATCAGAACTGAATAGTTTGGAAATGTAGTACAAAGAAAAATTAATGATAACGCATTAAACTACGGATTTTCTGTGTTGCATGCTCGAATCCGATTTATGGAATTGGTACTGCATATATTATACCGCTTAGACATTAAAAAGTGGCGTGTAAGTACATGAATGTGATTATTTGGTAGCTCTATAATCCAAACATTAATTTTGAGTAAATATTAAGACGAAAAATCTGTCAAGATAGAAACAGTAACTAAAAGAGTTAATGTAATAGTTGCAAAATCAAATAATTTAAAAACAGATTTCATTAAATGACACCTTAGTTTTTTCTTGTATGAATGTAATTTATAGCGTTAATGATTCTAAGCTTAGAAATTCATGAAATTTATAAATTTTTAGCTTTTTGACATTATAATTTAGTAGTAAATCTTGCACTTTTATAAATACGAACAATATTACTAGTTCTATGTAAATAAATTAATATATGTCATTTTACCTTTTTTTCTTATCGTAGGTTCCAAAAGAAGAACAGGGTATTATCAATAAAAGGAAAAAAATAATACAAGATGAACTATTAAGTCAGTTAGGTATATTGGTTGATGCTCCTACTCAAAACTTTGGAAATACAAATGACGGAAACACAGCTAGAACATTTTTTAATAACCCTGATATTGTTTCAAATGTAACTGGTAAGTAGTTAGTAAACAATATTACTAATGTTACTACGGAAGTTTAAACATAAACGCATTCAAAATCATTTTGAGCCAGTGCATCGTTTGTTAACAAATTAATTGTGACTTCAAACGTGCTTAAGTCACTTTTGTCATATGTTCTTAATTTTTATTTTTCGAAGTTAACAATTTATCCATACGTAAAGATCGCGCGGGAAAATAAACAACCAATTTGTGAGCGAGAATTAGATAGTTACAACGACCAATCTTGTAACAAATGGAATGATTATCATTTATTTTTGAGAGTAAGACACTGATTACAATGAAGCATTTTAATTTAACAATTAAAATATAAATAAAATATAGTTTGTTTACCAAAAACGTTAAGAAATTGTATGTTGATAGCACTAAAATATATTAAAACTCGTTTAGAATTTGACATCGTCTTATTGATAAAGTTTCAAACCATTTTGGGCACTATATCAAGTAGTAATAGAATTAATACAGCTGCCATCAAAGAATATTGTTTTCAAACAGCAAAATTGTATATAAATAAATACAACTGGTATAATATGCCACCTTCGATGCATGTTATTTTGATTCACGGACATGCGATTATTGACAACTTTGCGTTACCAATTGGAATGATGTCAGAAGTGGCACAAGAAAGCAACCACAAACTTGTAAAACGCTTCAGAGATAGATTTTCAAGGAAAACTTCTCGGTGTATAATTCAAATCATATATAATTTTAAGTATTCTACAGCTTTTTTAGAAAAGTATTAAAGTAAATTTTTATTGTTTCTTTTGCATTAGGGTAAATACAAACACAGACATGTTCAAAAGGTTACTCATTAATTCAGATCCTTTTATAACGTTGTCAAGGCCAACATCTCATAAAAAACACAAATGCTTATCTGAAGATATGGAAAATTTAATTATTATATCATCACATACTCAAGATACGGATTCTGATTCTCATGAATCAGAAGATGAATTAAAATATGAATTAGAAGATGAATCCGAAAGTTGACCAGAAGGTAGATAAAAAATAGATCCTAAGAATTCAAAAGATACAATATAGGTTACGGTTGCCTACAGAACATCATGTACCATATTATTTTCGTTGATGATTGTAGTTAAAATTTAAAACTTTATTTTATTATATGGATGTTATACTTGTACAATTTTGAAATGTCCTTCATTCATTAATAATTTCCTAACCAATAATATATAATATATTGCATTAGATCTAGCCTAAGATCATATATAGGAACATTTATCTTCAACAGCGAATTTATAAAACAATTCACACAAGATCCTACGTAAGATCTGGTTACCATCGCAGAAAAAAAGTTTTTTTTCAATATTTTACTCAAGATCTTATGTAAGATCTTATGTCAGTTTGTGATTCAAAATAATTGATAAAATCATGGATATAATCTTAAGCAATATCTGCTTTAAGGTCTTGAATAAGTCCTTACGCAAAATGTTAAAAACATATAACATAAGATTATTCAATAGTGTATAAATCTTAAAACGTCGGAAAAGTTTAATTACGAAAAATTTTTTACTTATTCAAAGTGTTTAAACTCTGAAATATTAAAAAAGTAAACAATGTTTGATATAT
>JAZHPH010000167.1:168967-183285 GCA_037356405.1 Nasonia oneida
TGTAAGATCTGGTTACCATCGCAGAAAAAAAGTTTTTATATGGGTGGTTCTCTGTAAAATCGAAGATATTAACATTTTTATTTTTGCCTAAACTGTATATACATGTTCTATATGTTGTAGCTGACTCCCAAAAAAAAATTTAGCGCGATCCCTTCATTTAGCTTCGGGTTCTGGCTGGTTAAAATTTAGGTTGTATATGTATAAAAATATATATAAATATGTATATATATGGGTGCATAGACATACGTGTGTGTGTGTATATGCATTTATTTATTTATTTACTACACATGCACATCTTTACACCCTTACGTTGTATAAATAAATATACATATATGACTTTAAGG
Source organism: Nasonia oneida (assembly GCA_037356405.1). Classification (NCBI taxonomy): domain Eukaryota; kingdom Metazoa; phylum Arthropoda; class Insecta; order Hymenoptera; family Pteromalidae; genus Nasonia; species Nasonia oneida. The sequence continues at coordinate 169,312 of JAZHPH010000167.1, forward strand.
GTACTTTTATTAAAAAATTCAGAAAATTTAAAAAAAAAAAGTATATTTATGTTTATAGTGAAAAATGCTTCCTTGAAGAGCTATGAATTAATTAATTAGTGCTGAAAACCCAATTATTGCCAAAATTGACATCTTTGGCTCCCTACCATTTTGGTAAAAAGTAATTTAAAAATCTGAAAAAATTCAGGTGCACTGGAAACTGTTTCTGGAACATATTTACCGTAGGTTGAAGAAGCAACAAATTTTTGATCTTTGATTTGACCATGAACGACCCATATATACATATATATATTTTTGTTATATATAGTATAAAGTGCACGCTAGTAAATACTGTGCCCACATCTCATTTATTATGGTTAAAAATATAAAATACAACGATCAAACTTATTATCGGTAAAATCGAAAAAGGACATTCTAAAAATGAGGTCAGGTTTTGAGGTGGGACAAAAAATATAGACGTCCGCGGGTTTCGGGGGAAACGGATTCGGAAAATAGGCATCCTGACGAAGATTTTCCTACCCTTGAATTTTTTTTTCAATCATTTCTTCGAGTGAAGACAGCCCGTGATCACTTTTTTGATTTTCTGGCCCACTGTGCGCTGGCTTGTAGTTACCGAATGGCTAGACTCGTTCACGTTCTGACGCTGCAGCTCGTCTTAAGGATGCGGAGATTCGAATGAAATAATTCGTACGCAGTGGTAAGATATTGAGAGTAATGCTTTATTCGACTTATTAGAGTATAAATTGTACAAGCGAAAGAACCTCGACTGAGTGCAACTCGTGTCGGAGGTGGAAATACGACTACTAGGCGAAAAGTCCGAATACTAGGCGAACGCTCTGAGTCTTAGTCCGATTACAGAAAAAAAGTTTAAGTCGCGATTTGAGCAAAGCTTCGCCCTATTTCTGGAATTTAAAAATTTTAGTTACAAAGAAAAAGTACCGTTTGTAAATTATGCCGATTTCAAGAGTCTTCTTAAACAAATAGATGGCAGCAGCTCTACTTTTCAGCAACATGAGGCATTTAGCATGGGCTACTACATAAAATGTAGTTATGATGACTCATTGTCTTATAACCGTAGCTATAGAGGTAGTGAACCTGCTAAATGGTTCATTAATAAAATGATAACTTTGGCTAAGCAAATAAAAGAGATTTTCAAGAATATTTTACTGATGAATAATCTGACATCAGAACAAAAACAAGCTTTTGACGAAGCAATCGTATGTCATAAAGTAAAAAATTTCTTGGTGAAAAGCGTGTGCATGATCACTGTCATCTCACTGGCAGATAATAAAATACATCAGTACTATTTAAATATTAAAATAATGTACACATTGATACAAAATATGTGTTAACATTAATTTTAGTTATCAAGGTCCAGCTCATAAAGAGTGCAACTAATATTATCAAAATTCACGTATTGTACCAATTATTTTTCATAATTTCACTGGATATGATTCACACTTTCTTATCAGAGATATTGCCAACGTTTGTATTAGTAAAATAGAGCTACTACCGTTTAATAAGAAACGTTTTATTTCTTGTACCAAACATATTGATGGCTGCGATATCAAGCTCAGATTTGTCGATTCTCTTTGTTTTATGGCAGCATCCTTAAACAAGCTATCATCATGTCTTAAAAAAAAGAATATTCTCAAGCAAAAATTTAGTCAAGATCAGCGATATTCACTTTTAACACATAAAAAATTTGAATTGCTCAAAAGAAAAGGTGTTTTCCATATCAATATTTGGATTCTGAGAAAAAACGTTCAGTTACGGAATTTCCATCGATAGATAAATTTTACAGTAGCTTGCATGCTAGTAGAATTTCTTATGAAGATTATGAGCATGCCAAAAATGTTTGGCAAATATTCAACATTTCAAATTTAGGAGAATATTCCGATTTATATCTGAAAACGGATGTATTGCTGCTAGCTGAAGTTTTTGGAAATTTCCGTAATACTTGCCTCCTCGAGTATGATCTTCATAACGATATACCGTTCTGCCTGGAACACAAGAAGCCACCGGGCTCGAAATTAGAAAAACTCTTGACAACTCTAGATGCAAAGTCACGCTACGTTCTTCATTATCGAAATTTGAAACAAGCTCTCAATAATGGATTACATCTTACGAAAGTACATAGAATTTTACAATTCAAGCAAAGCCCTTGGCTAAATACATATGTAGATTTAAACAGCAAAATGAGACAAGAGGCTAAAAATGATTTGGAGAAGAACATCTACAAATTAAAGAATAATGCTGTGTTTGGAAAGACAATGGAGAATGTACGAAAGAAAGTTAACGTCAAGCTAATAACAAAATGGGAAGATAGATATGGTGCAAGAGCTCTCATTTCTATACCAAAATTTCACAGTCGTACTATTCTTGATAAGAATCTCGTACTCATCGAACTGAAACAGATTGAAGGGCTCATAAACAAGCCAATTTATGTAAGACTCTGTGTTTTAGATTTATCGAAAACTCTAATGTACGACTTCTATTATGATTACATGAAACGTGAGTTTGGTGAAAACTGTAAACTGCTCTATACGGATACTGATAGTATTTGATATGAAATTTGCTGCGAAGATATTTAAGTATTCGATACTTCAGATTATCCAGCTGAAAATATTTTTGGGATACCTTGTGTTAATAAAAAGATTGTTGGTCTAATGAAAGATGAATGTTGTAGACAAATTATGACAAAATTTGTGGGACTTCGTAGCGTACGTATAATCAGAGAAGATCGCATGAAAAAGATTAAAGGTCTGAAAAGCAGTGTAGTTGATAAGACAATTACTTTTGACAATTATGTTGAATGCTTGAAAGATTATTCTACGCAGTATAGACAGCAATGCATCATAAAATCAAAAGCTCATAGAGTGCAAACTGTTAAACAAACGAAGCTAGCATTCAGGCCCTACAATAACAAGCGGTATTTAATTCCAGGAAAAACAGATACGCTTCCTTGGGGGCATTACCAAATACTAAAAGATAATGTATAAAAAAATATTATAAATATTGTAAAATAATAGTATATTTCGATACAAGTGCTCAAAAGTTCGCTCGGGCGACAAACGTCCCACTCATGTAGAATCAACTTTTCGCACGTGTATCGAACGTTATTTTTTTATACAGGGGCGGAAAATGTGCTTGAAAAATGTGCTAAAAGTGCATTTTACGTACACTGTATAAAAAATTTATTTTCATATAACCATTAAAAATATGATTTATTGATCCAACTATTGTGCGAATTACCAAATCCTAACTATTTTACATATAAATAATTCCCACGATTTTTCAATATTTTCTCTACGAGACAAATATCTGGATATTTAACTTTAAGTTCTTGCTCATAGAAAGCGCCAGCAATAGATTGATCTTGATAGTTATTAAGCCTATACGTTTGCAGTGGATATTTCCGTACAACTTGACTAATGGTGAAAATCTCTGTTGACCAGTTAGGGTTTATAACCCTTCTCAAATACTTGCTTCATTTTTTTCACCCTCACTTTATCTCCAACCTTAAGTTTGAATTTTTTTCTGCTTTTTTGGCTGATTCAAGAGAAACGTTTGAGGTCTATAGCTTCATTTTCTTTGCTGTAATTCCCCGTGACGATTTCGCACTTTCTGCTGATCCGCTGTGGTATCGAAATTCGATTCGGCACTGGCAGCTTGATTTTTGTTGCTGGAGATCCATGTAAATGCTTCATTAGCTGAAAAGCAACTATCGCTGTAGCTATGTAAAGCGCATTTATAATGTATTGAGATTAGTCGAGAGCTGTCCTCTCATATGTCATGATCGTACATAAGCAGCAACGGCGGAAAGGTCGTGGTTTATTGAATACACTTATAAACAAGCTTCAAATAGAGCTGCATATTCCAGGATATCAGTGCTGTGTACCCGGAACTAAACTAGCAAAAAGACTAGCACGTGTCGATCCTGGAATCAATACTGGAAGCAATAAAGAGCACGATATTGCTTATTCACAGAATCGAGAAAACGTTGAAGCAAGAAACGCAGCAGATAAGATTTTGCCTGCAAAAGCTTGGTTGCGGTCCGGGCAGCAGACGCAGGAGTTGGTAAAAAAGCAGCTGCTCTCGCCATAGCAGGCATAATGAAAGCAAAATAAAAGTTTGGAATGGGCCTTAAACGGCGACAAATAAAAAAAAGGAAGCCATTCATACTGGCTAAAATAATTGATGCTGCTTCTACTAAAGTAAAAAAAATATACGTATTCCACGTATGCTATTAGTCCCATGTACCACCCCCCGTGGACGAGGAATTTTTCAGCTTTATAAGGACATCCAGGTGCGGTTACGAATCTTAGGATAAGGCCAGCGCTAGTAAGTCAAAACTCCTGAGAATTGCACGGTAAGTTTCATTGTCGTCTTCTTTTGAGGTTAGACAGCGCTTAATAATATATCTTTCATACTTTGCGCGCGAAACTGCCAACGATGCCGCGATCTCGCGTGAGTTTTCTCTCTTCATAAGAGCGGGACATCTTCGCTCTTTAAACAATCTCAGTGCATGTTGATAGTAATGGACTGCTAAAAGCATGCAAAGTTTTGAAACGCCGATACGACAAAGTCGACATTTTACACTAGAGGATTTCACGTACAGCCTGTCACCTGAAATAATGCAGCTCTTGTAAGTGTAAATGCCATCCCAAGTTTACAACGGTCTTCCGAAAATACGCAATGAAACCATGCAGAATAATTCTTCTGCTTCAACATTCAGCAAAAAACTAACAGCAGCTGAAAGAGGAAGAGGAAATCAACACCAAAATGCTAGCAGACGACAAAGAGGAGACGCGTGACGCAATACAAGAACAAGGCCCGCAGTCATTAGCTGGGAAAACAAGTGCTTCCACTGTAGAACGTAGATTATCGAGCGGCCATGCGACACCGGTATTGAGTCCAGAGCTTGAATCAGCCAATCAAGTTGGTACTGACAGGGAAAAGAAAGAGGGGAGTACGGCAGAATATTGTAACGCTCTTGTAAGCAAATACTACTCCTGTTGCTGAAAATATCAAGCTTGTGGAACTTGAGAGTAGCCGTTCAACGATAATTAACAAGTGCACGGTAATGGATGAGAGAATCCTACAACTGGAAGAGCATATGCATGATCTTACTGAGGTAGATAATAATAATAATAATAATAGTGATATTACTAGTTAAAAAAAATTATAAATAGTGCAACCGCAGGCAAAATTGGTATTAATAATAATAATACCAATGCGGGGCCCCCATTATCCGAGTATCAGTCGCTCAAGAGCAGATAAAGATGGCCCAAGAATAGCTGAGGTGCAGTCTAGTGAGTTACCAGCGGATATAACTGTCTCGAATGTCTCTGACGGGATAAGCCTCAGCGTCACAAAATGTTGCACGTCATACTTACCATGATTGACACATATATCACCAATAATGACTTCTTGTTGATATTTTCGCTTAGATCAAAAAATCAGAATAAAAGTAGAACTTTAGAGCCTGGTTTTGGGCATCACCGATTTACATAAATAATAAGCCTCTCTCGTCACGGCATAGTAAGGAATATTATGCATGCTAAAGGTAGACTTGCTTCGTTCAACAATAAGGACATCAATATAACCCTTCTGGATGAGGTGACGTCTAATAGCTTCTTACCAAGTAAAGTATTTACTAACGAGCTTTCAGGCAAAAGGAATTTCATCGCCTTTGGTCTGGACTACTTGCCTCGGCTTGTACTACAAACTCCACGCTCAGTCTACAAAAGGCCCACTTTACGCCCTAGGTACACAAAATGCTATTTCTTAACAATAGTGCATTACTATACATGTGACCTAATAAGCACTTTTATCACGGCGTGACGTTAGTCCCTGAGTACCTAGGCCCGCTGTTACGCCTATCCGTGTTATAAGCAGTCCTATTTTGCACCGTGGGGTTAGCGGACGAGATTAGCAAGTGTGATAAATACGGTGTGAAAAAGGACTACTTAGGTCACGGATAGGCGTGCGGGCTTAGATCATACTGTGCTATAATGTTAAATATCACGCTATCTTACCTGACGTGATTTTTAGCAAATCAAATGATCGCGCCATCACATAGGAGGGGATATTCTTACGGTGGAAACGTATGACGCAAATGAACGGCATTGGATGAGCGAACTGAGTTGCAGTGAGTTAAGTATTTTTGGGCTAGTGTCAGGCCTACTTTGCATCAAACATGTCTCATTATGTACTTTTTTGTGACAATAAATTGTTTGCTTGCTATTTGCCCATTGTCTCATCATGTATGTATGGTTTTAATATTTCTTTCTGTTTTCAGATTTTAATATAATTGTGACTTTAGATATCACTCGATCGTAAAAAAATGATTGACAGGAGCAAGCAAAAATTCCTGAAGAAGATAGCCGAGCGTAAGTAGTCTAATCTGACAGGATTTTTATTGATGAGGCGAGCTTGTGGATAAACGTCACATGTTCAAAAGAGTATTTTTTTACTTTTCAGTACAGATTAGAGTCGATACAAGATCATTATGTTACAGTTCATGCATACGCATACCATATAAATACTTACCAACAATAGCGTTATTTCCACCTAACTCGAGTAAAGACCTTCCAAATCTTTCTTGTACTTTTAATGCTACTTTCTTCCCTGATGATGTACTGCCAGTAAATGATATTAATGGTATTCTAAAACATATGAGTAATATCGTTGAGATTAATCAGTTAATTTTTAAAAGGACTATTAATTGGTATTTGAACGTAAATTACTGTAAAATCGTGTACACTGAAGTAAATACTAGAACGATTACGTGCATGCTTGTACTTCAGAGCAATTGACTCACGTTTCCGTACGTTTGCGTGCATTGCTGGTAGAATTTAAACATATCATACAGTGTTATACAGAATCGTACAAAAAATTAAGGGGTTAAGTCTGGATTAAATCTTGCAAAAAAACAAAAAGATATTCTTCTTAGCAAACAATTTTTTAATTGATATAATTTGAAAAAAAAATTCTATCGAAAATATATAAAATATACACCATTTTTATCGAAAAAAACATGTATATACTTTGTAAAATCATTGACCAAAATTCATGACATTTCACAATATAAATAAGTATTTTTAGTCACTTGCCACGGCTTTCTGAAAGATCTGGACCGTCTTCTTTACTCTATCCGGGCTTAAAATGTATCTTAAACATGCCCCCTCAGACTGAACGGGAGACATTTCTAAAAAATATCAATTAAACATTGCTAGCAACAAAATTACATCAAATGAAAAATTTTTTGGTAAGAAGAATATCTTCTTGTTTCTTTTGCAGGATTTAACCCAGGCTTGACCCCTTAAGCAAACGCGTGGAGACGTAAAGTAATCTATCGGCTTGTAGGAAATTATGTAAGACCGTATCTGTGTGTATGAAATACACGGCTATATGCGACTGTATATATATTGTATTAAAAAATTTTTTTTGAAAAAGTTACGGTGTAAGATAAAGAGATATAACGACTGTCTTTTCCCCACCACCAAACTGCTATGATGCTTATTGAAGCCATTTGCTTCTCCTCTGCATGGCGGCACCACAAAAACAGTGTACTAAATGTTACACACCTACAGTTAGCGCATAAAGACGTGCATTTGTGTGAGTGCGCTACTTACCGACGCCATGCTTGTGTGCATAAATATACTATAGTTTCTATCGCGCGTGTTGTCGTGTGGCAGAAATGCGTATAAATTTTTTTTTATTCGCATCTGCCTGTTTTCAATAATAAAAGATTTATATTATACAATACTATCTAATAATATGTATATTTTATCTAAAACGCCAATTAGTTTATTAAAATGATGTTACGGGAAACGTAAATATCAATAAGACGCTTGATGGATATCATATGGATAACAATTATATTAATATTAAACTAATTATTTGTAACAACTACATTGTTTTTATCAATTTTAATAATACATATTATTTACCAACCCTTGCGATTATATATGCAATACTACATAAAGCGCAACAATTATCGACAATATATCGACGCTCCTAACAAAGACTCGCACGCGTTTCGGGACAACCACGAACGCCAGCACCGAAAGTTATTTTGTGACGAAAACAAGAATGAAATGAGGGCTTGGAGTTAGTTTTCGCCGCATGGAAGACAGAGAGTTTTCGTTTTCGTTGCGAGCTCGCAACACGTACTATTATTCGATGCAAAGGTTTCTTAGCAAGCTAGTCATCGCGGCAATCTCGGTTTTCGTGCGATCCTTCGTTACAAGTCGTGAAATGAGCTAGAGTTTGCAGTTAGCTGAGTGATGCCAGTCTTCGTTAGGAGCGTCGATATGTAATATTTTTATTTAATAAAAATCGTTATTTTTAAGCCTAAACTTATCGCTATCTTTTATTATGCTGAAGTTCAAATCCAGCTCTCCTCTTAAAAATGAAATAATATCTTCAATTATTTTGGTTAGGTGAAATATATACAACAACCATGAGTATCTGTCTCCGATCACCTAATGTAATTTGAGATGCACATAAATCACCAACAGCCGTTTGAGTAACAGTAACATCCATAGTGTGTTGTATTGTGACATTTATATTTATCGTAGAAATTAATGAAATATTGTAGTTTTTTATATATGGCAACTCTAGCAGATCTAACACTTGGCCATTTGAAATTAGATACAATTGAAATTGGGTAAAGTTATTTCTTCTTCGTCAGGAATCCATGTTTTGGATAGTAACAAAAATTCTCTTGATAATAGAATCTTGTAAATCCGGAGCGCGTTTTCTAAGACTTTATCAGTTTAAAGTTAACAATGTCAATATATATATATATATATATATATATATATATATATATATATATATATGTATACATATGTGTAGACAAAGAGAGAATAAGTATATAATAATATAGGAGATTAAGTGCTCGTCTGTATACACTGTTTTTGGTTCGATGCTGAGTATTTAAATAGAGAACGTATGCGCTCTCTCTCTCTCTCTCTCTCTCTCTCTCTCTCTCTCTTACCCTCTACGCGCGGATATTTAAGAAAAAATAAAGAGAGACTTCGCATCACGCTACACGTGCAGTGAAAGCGGTAGAGACGCTACACATACAGTCAAAGCAGTAAAGAGTATATCGTTGCTCCCTACGAAGAGTAGCACTGTTCAAATTTCCCGTCATAAGTAGCAGAAATCATTTGACGCACGCTAGACTAGCACAACTCAATTTCCCGCGAAAACTAGCACAACTTAAACTTTAAACAACGAATTTCTATGGAAATTTCCCGATGTTTCCGAAACTGTCCCAAATGAACATTTTTAAATATTCACAATTTACAACTTTTCACCGTATTTAAAATTGTTTCCCCAAATGCAATAATTTTATACAGACATATTTTAAATTATTCACTTTTTTTAGAAATTTCGCACCGGGTTACTTTTCAATTTTTGGAATTAAGTTTTAAAATCAGAATAATAGATTTTCAGGGCTTCAAAATTAAATAGTTGCTCTAGGTTTAATGGACTACCTTGTATACTGAAATTATTTTTATTCATAATCCTGAGAATTTTTGTCTGTAAATTTTTCAATAAATTATGGTTATTTTTATAGGCACCACCCCAAACTACTATTCCATATGTTACAAACGGAGAGGAGACAGAGTTGAAAGCGAAAAAGTAGACGACGGGACTCGAACTTGTGGACCCGAGAGCCAGAGGCCTGTGCTCTAATCACTGAGCTAACTTCTACGATACATTCGGACACATTAAGTGTGTGATAGTTTGTGAAAAATATAGACTAGATACTTTGTTTCTTTTTATTATGCATTGGATGTGTTTATCTCATTTTAGATTAAAGCCAAAGACAATTCCCAAGTATTTGTAGTTCTCAACTCTAGCTATCTTTGTATTATGAATTTTCACGTTTATATGCTTCGGTACACTGTCGCAATAGCTTTCAAAAGTCATAGAAACTGTTTTATCTACGTTTAGGGATAATTTATCAACCACCAACCATTTGTATATTACAGTAAGAAACTCATTCATATTTTTTGCGCCTGTAACCACAAATTGCCTGTAGCTATTACCGCTGTATCATCTGCATACGATAGAATTGATTCTAGTGGGATCTCCTTCAAAATATCATTTATATATAGAATAAATAGTGTAATGGAATCCCCGATTCCATTACGCGCCTACGACGCCAATTTAAGTAGGTCACACAATTTTTACGCACGAAACAAGAAACACACATACGTGAGACACTTGCGAGCATCGTCATCGCAGCAGCCGAAAGAAGCAGTATTTCCCACCACAACGTATTCCTACAAAAATAGGATTAGAGGCGTAGCGACAAACCGCACTCTAGGCGAAGATCATCCGAAAGAATGGCTAACGCCAAGAAAAAAATGACAGTGACGAAATAAAAAGATTTATTCTATTAGCATTGCTAAGAACAGGGATATTGAAAACGTATTATGGGACGATGTATTAATTAAATTAAGACACCTATTGAAGGGAATACCAGTAAAAATTATAATTTGCTTGGGAATAATTAAATATATAGCTGAAAATGATAGAGTTAGAATCATGGAAGAATTACACAATACAGCCATAGGAGGGCACAAGGGAGTCAATAAAACTTATAAACGGATTAAACAAAGATATTATTGGGAAAATATTAAAGAAGATGTACAAAATTTCGTAAATGCCTCACATGTCAATTAAAAAAACTAGTTCGAGTCAAAACCAAACAACCTATGCAAATTACGGATACGCTGCAATCACCCATGGAGAAAATTAGTCTTGATATAGTCGGACCTTTCCCAAAAATGGCTATAATAATATATTAACAATTCAATATAACTTTTCAAAATATTACCTCGCGATACCTATCAAAGATGCCACCGCGAAATCTGTCGCCGACTCGTTAATAAAACGATTTATTTGTATTTTTGGCGCACCTCTTACGATTCTCACAGATCAAGGTAGTAATTTCATGTCAAGTTTAATGAGACGAGTAGCAAAGAAATTTCATATTAAACAAGTAAAAACAACTGCGTATCATCCTCAATCTAACGGGTCCTTAGACATATCACATCACTCATTGACCGAATATATTAAAACGGCTTTAGACAAAGAAACTTGGGACGAATGCTTAGAATTAGCGACTTTCTGTTACAATACCGTGCCTCACGAAGGTCATCAGTTTACGCCATACGAGTTAGTTTTCGGACGTTTAGCACGCGTTCCTTCGTATGAGCCACTCGAACCGGAAGATCTCATTCCCACATACAATGATTACGTCGTGAACTTTAGTAAACGTTTGAACGAACTCCAAAGAATTGCTCGCGAAAAATTAATTGAATCGAAAATCCGGTGAAAATATTATTATGACAAAAAAATAAACTCAAAGGAATTTAGGATAGGCGATACAGTTTGGTTAGTCAAAAGGGGAAAACAATATAAATTGGCTGACCAATATGAAGGGCCGTATACTGTTGTCGATGTTTTTAACAACCAGCGAAACGTTAAAATCAGAATGAAAAATAAAAAGATTAAAACAGTAAACACAAATAGACTTCGAGTTTCATATATAAAGCCTGAGGAGGTCTACAAAAAAAAATACGCACCCACGTCGTTTGTACTCATTTCAAAAATATTAAATAAATAAAGCATGAATATATGTATCCACTAATCGAACGCCTAACAAAATCAAGAGTGAAGAGTTCAAATATAAATAAAGAAAGCGATATCTCCCTCTAGGGAAACCCACACCAGCCCCAACCCAGTTTATGACAAGGCACCCACTGTAAATCACTTCCTTCGATCGGTTTAATAACATGAACCACCTAAAGAAAAATCAATAACAATAAACAAATAATGAACTAACACGCGATAAAGCATAATATAAAAATAATAAACAATACACAAACTTTTATTTACCTCACACATTTCGTTGAGAATCAAAAGAAACTATGACGAACTAACTGCACACCACTAAAATCCGCGACAGACTGATGCCGAATCAGCCTGCATCACGCGGACGAGCTAGGGAAATCAGGGAAATCGAGTACCACAAACTAGGAAAAGAAAGTAGGCAGAAACACATGTCCTTAAGAAAGAGGAGCTTGGGAAAGAAAGTAATAAAAATTTGAAACCGACGAAAGTGCATGATGGGACCTCCTGCACACACCGGGAGGAATGTTGGAATTTCATTTTCAACATTCTTTTTCTGGTGGGGTGGAATTTTATTGCATAAAACCAATTGAAAATATAAATTGTAAAATAAAAGGAGAAAAGTATTCTTAAACATAACACTAACCCCAACAAACACATGCATATACTAATCAACATTCTTTATGTTACAGTCAACTATCATTCATATACAAATTGAAAAACAAAAATAAATCATACACCTGCCTATCCCTATCACATTACACAAAAATTTTTCACATACTATAAATAAAAACTTTTCTATCCATTATTGTAAAATTTTTTTTTCCTCATATGTAAAATGCGAAAAATATCCATTATTGTAAAAATATTATCATTAATCACATATGTAAACTATGAAAATATCCATCATTCTAAAAACTTTTATCAGTAATTATATATTAATGCGCAATGAAAAATCATGTCTGTACACACCAGAAACTATGTTTGTCAAAAAAAAAAAAAAACGAAATTTATGTATTAAAGAAAAGTACCTAACAACAAATTATGTAAATAAATAATGATGTGCGGAAGAATGAATTACCCATCATTACCTATAAAACACACACACATAAAATTTTACGAACGTCGAGTTTCACTCGTCCGTTCTTTTTCGTGCGGGGAGGTGTAATGGAATCCCCGATTCCATTACGTGCCTACGACTCCAATTTAAGTAGGTCACACAATTTTTACGCACGAAACAAGAAACACACATACGTGAGACACTCGCGAGTATCGTCATCGCAGCAGCCGCAAGAAGCAGTATTTCCCACCACAACGTATTCCTACAAAAATAGGATTAGAGGCGTAGCGACAAACCGCGCTCTAGGCGAAGATCATCCGAAAGAATGGCTAACGCCAAGAAAAAAATGACGGCGACGAAATAAAAAGATGTCACTAAGCGAGTCGTGATATTCCCCACGAAAAGCGACCAAAATTAAAATAGCTATGCGGAGAGCAAGCATCGGTCGAGCACGCTCTCCCAAAAACGAATCGGGAAAAGCTACACATGACAGTACGCAGGCGACGAAAAGCAGCAGGAGAGCTGTCACAAGGCGCTTTTCCTAAAAACTTAAGGTAATACAAATTTTACGAGGTCACGCAAAGTCAAGAGAAAAGTCGTGAGAATATTAGGCACTCCTAATATGGAAAATCAAGGCAACAGAATTTCCAGTATATAAAGGCCGGGAGCAAAAGGGTGCACATCGTCAGTTTTCTTGAAGTCGCCTTACAAGTTGAATCTCTGCAAGTCGCCAGACCACTAAATTCGAACCAGCTTATAAGTTAAGATTGAATCGCTACCAGTCGCGAGTAAGATCAGTAAAAAAAAAGAATTCATCGCTGGAAAATATAGACTTGTGGGAATAGTTGAATTACTCGGGAAAACAAACAGTTTTACCTCCGTGGTACCAAGTTGTATAAGTGTCACGATCACTGACAAGGAAAGGTACCCAACCCGAACTCACCGATTTTGATGATTTTCATATATGTTGTAGAACATAAAAAAATAAGAGACACGTATTTTTTTTATCGGCTAATTTTCACTTTTAAGGGGTAAAAACCTCCCCTAAAGTTAACCCCCAAAAAGCGTTTTTTTTAAATATCTCGGCTTAAAATTAATATTTTTCAATGAAACAAATTGGAGTTTATTTCTTACAAAAAGAGCAAGTATTTCATGGTGATTTGAAGAGTAAGGGTAGCATCCCCTATTTTTTAGGGGTTGAAAACATATATTTTTTGGCATAATTTTATAATAAAAATGTTTAAACCGACTAA
>JAZHPH010000167.1:187940-203082 GCA_037356405.1 Nasonia oneida
GTTCAGAGCAATTTTTGAGCCAATATTTTTCATGAATCTAAATTGGTGTTTGGAAATAATGTTACATTAAACACACTACGGTCTTAATTTTTTGCTCTGAACGACATTTGTAAACAATTTGCTTTAAATAAGGCGTCAAGCTTCTGCCATTGTCTGACGTCTTAGATGAATATATTGAAAAATTGGATTTTAATATTGAATTATATTAGAAAAATTTTTTATGTGTTTTTATAACACGTGCATAAAAAAGACCATTTTCGGCGCCTATAAAGTTGATCGAAAATAGGGTTTTCCGAGCGTCAGACAAAATGTAGAGCAAGAGTCCCTGGTCATAATACATGTATAACTTAATCCATTTTCGCTCCCTATAAGGTAGAACGAGCCTACAATAATTTGAGAATCGGAAATAAAGAGGGGGCTAGGGGCGAAAACGATCATTTTCCCTCCGCTTGATTTATTTTTTTTTTCATCTCCTTACTAAAGCTTTAAATCGTTAAAAACTTTTAAAACAATTTCCAAAATTTCCAAAATTTTCCAAAAATTTCTGCTCAAACATCATTCACGATTGGAAACGCCCATTTTCGCCCCTTGTTGTACAATGTACTATTAACGCACCGACAGAGAAGAAAAATCATTCGTTTCATTAATGACATTCAGTGATATAATTTAACTTTCTACCACAATTCCGTAAAGCTCGTATTTGATTATCGCCAAAAAGAGAAAAAAGTGCTACGTATGTACTCCCTAATCTTATTCTAGTCTCCCAGTGACATGCACTTTGTACCCGAGCCAAATTAGATGGCATAATGTGCTGGTGTTAAAGGGCTAGAGTCGATATCGGGCTTACACGACGCATTTCAGAGGGGATAAAGTACGTGCTTTACGTGCGGCGTGGTTTGAAAATTATGTAAAATTTGACCTAGCTAACAGAGAAGATTTGATAGATGAAACTTTCTTTACAAAAATAATTTGACAATGCTTAAAAGTTGATCTAACAGCATACACCTGGGTAACATCTCTTATTATCTAAATATATTTCGCAATAGTTTTTTTTTACCTTTTGTCCGTAACTAGTATATCCCCGATGTCTGCGTCACCCGTTAGCAGAGTAGCGATGGATGCTGGAATGCCATTTCGTTGTAAAACTTTTGATACAATTTTGGTTACCGCGATGGCTGTTAAAGGAGTAGTCGGAGAACATTTCCATATAGACGTATTTCCACATATCATAGCAATAGCACTGTTCCAACCAAAGACCTAATAAAAAAAGTTAAACAAATATCATGAGTAAGATAAGTAAATTATATGATAAAATTTTATAAATACTTCAACAGAAGCGGATTGAAGAAGAGATAATGAATTCTAAATGCGTGTACACACACAGACACACACAATATATATATATATATATATATATATATATATGTGTGTGTGTGTGTGTGTAGGTGTGGGTGTGGGTGGGGTGTATGTGTGTGTGTGTGATCATATTTTTTCTTCTTACAGCGACGGGAAAATTAAATGCAGTTATAACTCCTATAGCGCCTAGAGGGTTCCATTTTTCTAATAAGGTGTGGTCTCTTCTTTCTGAAGGAAGCAATTTTCCAGGAATCATCCTTGATAAACCAACTGCGTAATCACAAATATCTATGTATTCTTGTACTTCTCCGATCCCCTCCGAAAATATTTTTCCTATACCAAAAAAATAATTATTTTTATTATACTTATGATCGATAATAATTTGCGAACTTTAATTTCGCTCACTTAATAAGTAAGTGTTTAATATGTACCCTTTTATATTAAAATAGAAAAACTAGAAAAATTTAAAATAACTTTTTTTCGCAAATTTAAAATTAAAACACGAAATTACATTGGCGTTTATTGGCATTGGTAGAGTTCCCTAGTGGAAATGGATTTTGTGCCAAAGTGTGCAAAGATTTTTCCGGCCGTCGCTTGGTCCGGGTCGCGTGTATTCGTGTGTGTGGTAAATACCAGACGCTTACCGAGGTCATTTGCTGCCGGTGGCGCTGATGCTAAACGCGACTCTAGATTATCCTGGCTATAGTGTCTGAGTGCACTGTCTGCGCTATGTGCTTTTCGTGCGCGCGCGAGAGAGAGAGAGAGAGAGAGTAACAGGCGCTCTGCGCGCCGTCGCTTACAGTAGTAGGTACGCTGTCAATCTCTGCTGCATCGCTTGGTATCGGCTACCCGCTGCTCCGATATCTTGTCGAGATGGTTGCGCCCTGGTTCTTCTCGCCCTGACCCCAGAACTTTCTGGCTATGGCTGTGCCTTCTCCCTCGGTCGGACTGATGGTCTCCCTGATAAGTTAGGATGCCCCGAGATAGCCGTATGGTTGTCCCGCTCCGTTCGCTGCTCGCCTCGTCAAGAGCGCCGGGCACCTCCGCTTGATGTCGAGGCTAGAACGTAAGAGAGCCTTGACTTGGCTGCCTCGTGTGTCGGCTTCCCTCTTCTGGGCCTTCGGGATGTGTCGTTCTCGCTCTTATTTGGTGAATTAACGCCGTCTCGCGTATAGTGTTGACTCCCGTGTCGTACTATACCTTCTCCCTTTATCTCTCTCTCGCGCTTACCTATCCTTATGTTATACTTCGCGAGCGACTCCTGTCGCCTCGGCATGCGTCTCGTAGAGCGCGTGTGATATGGTGTGTGTGTCTGCGTAAACGTCGTTTACGCGCTTGAGTGCGCTGTGTGCGTGCCGCTTTCGACGTGTGCGTGTGCACTGTTACAATGGAATCGGGGGTAAATGCAGACAGCGATAAAAAAGCTATTCGGGTATCGCGAAAGAATGTGCACTTAGACCACCTTGGCAGCAAAATCAAGGAATTAATCGACTATGTCAAAAATAGGAACAATGTGCACAAACGGATTATGGATCTTGCCCGGAGCATGAGGGCAAGCTGTAGTATCTCCGCATGGCAGGTGATAACTTACAGCAACGCCAACGCCTGGAAACTCAGAAAAGGGAAACCAAGACAATCCTAAGTTTTAGATCTTTTAAGGCGAGTACAATAGAAGAAGCTCAAACTACTCCGCAAAATAAAAATAGAGGAAATAAAGCAGAGGACGATCAATCTAAAAAGGCAGCGTGGCAAAAAGTCGTCACAAGGAAGTCAAAGAAAAAGAAAAAAAGGCAAGCAAAGAGAATAAAACTGTCAAGCTGGGAGATAGCGTTAATAAAACACGCAGTGGAGGGAGATCTTCTTATAAAGCTTGAACGCACGAAAGAAAGCAAAACCTTTCAAGAAGCGGTTGAAGCAGTACTAGTGGAAGGCGCCACAATAGAAGCACTACAGCATGAATTAAGAGATCTAGACATGCTGACCTCAAAAAAGGAGGTACTAGAAACACTTTAGAAGGAATTTGGCCAAGAGAACATCATAGGAAACTCTACGATAAAATCTCTGCGAAAGACGTACGGTGACACGCAGATTGCAGTGATACAGGTACCAGCTCAGATAGCAGCTAAGATCAGTAAGCTACAAAAGATCAGAATAGGAAGGGTCAACTGTAGGATCTGGATGGCTAACCGCAAAAACAAGCCGCTTAGGTGTTATAAATGTTTAAGTTTTGACCATATCGACAGAAATTGCACAGTAACTGAAAAAAGAAGTAAGTTTGGTTTAAAATGTGGAAGAGATGGACACAAAGCGGAAGAGTGTGAGAACTAACCCAACTGCGTACTCTGCAAAGGAGGTACAGGTGGGAAGAGTGACCATACAACCGGTAGCTACGCATGTCCAGTTTACCTAGCCGCAGTAGAAGCCATTGACAGACGAAAAAAATGAAAATAGTGCAGTTAAATATAAACCACTGCGCGACTGCACAGAACCTACTGAACCAGTATGTCCGTGAGACAAAGATTGACATAGCCATCGTCTGTGAACAATACAGATACCTGGACGAACCATCGTGGAATATGGACAGTACTGATAAAGTTGATATCGAAATGCGGAGACGCTACTTTCCAGGAAAAAATGAAAAGACGTAATGAAGGATTCATGCACGCTAAGATGGCAGGCGTACACATTTACAGCTGCTATGCTTCTTTTAACGCGCCGATGGAACAATTCAGACAACTGTTCGACCGGCTAGTACAGGATGCTGTATGGAGAAAACTGGTACTCATGGGAGGCCATTTTAACGCCAGGGCAGTAAAGTGGGGCAACCAAAGGACGAACGAAAGAGGATGGTCTTACACATTTCAAAGAGAAAACGCAGGGTCCATCATAGATCTCACGTTTGTTAGCAACTACCTGATTGGCTTAGTTAGATCGTGCACGGTGAGCGATCATTACACAAATAGTGACCAGCAAGCAATAATAATGGAAATAAGAAAACCAAAATGGAAATACAACGGGAGTTATATGTTGAAATTTTCAACATCTAGTGTAACAATAACACAGTACTACTTTTTGGCTCTGCCTTTTCATTTGTTCCCTTCTATTGCAGTTCTAGTGGTGTTGACTTCTAAGCTTACGGCGTCAAAAGTGGAGCATTTTTTCCTAAAGCTGTATTGATATTCCGCTAGCATCCTTTATTCCTTTGTTTCGAGCATCTACTACTTCTTGCCCTCTACCAGTCTTGTAATATTTTTTTCCAGTCTTGTTATATTTTTTCTCAGTCCGCTGTTCCCGTCTTCTGGTTCGATGACACTCGCTGCGGGCAGCGTCAATTTCTTCTTGGGCAATAGCTAGCCTAATATTATCACCTGGTCTACCTCATATCATTCACAGATCCGAACAGCTGTGTTTCTTCTAGAGCCAGAAAAAATGTCTCCTTGTCATAATCCTTTATTTTCCAAATGCTTCTTTTCGCAAAGATCTTTATTCCCGCAAACGCGAGAAATAAATTCTTTATCCCCGCAAAATGCGGGAAATAAATTCTTTATTCCCGCAAAATTTTGGAATTATAAAAATGATTCTTATTTTGTTTTATTATATATGAAATAAGTATAATAGAATAAATAGAAAATAAGAACAAACGTATATTTTCATTAAAATGCCGATAGCTAAGTAGGTCCCACTTTTCAAGAAATAAGTGGCTACACAGTTCAGTCGTGAATAAAGCACTATATGCAACACGAGAGTAAAGTCGATTATTCCCTCGGGTGATTTACTCTCACCCGCAGAAATGATCAACGACAGTACTCCCTTGTTACATAATGTCCTATTTAGCATTTTTTTCTTGAAATTCTATTTCACCATACATGTTGTTATATATACATAGGTGATTCGTAAAAATGGTAGTTTTTATGTTACACTTCTTAAAATGTTAACGTTCAAACAACAACAGTAAGATATTTTATTTTTATGCGGGAATAATGAACGACTTTACTCCCTTGTTTTGCTTAATATTCTATTATTCCACTTACAACCAAGACCACTTGTTGTCTCTAAAAATAGGATTAACGCGTTTGATTTATATATAATTTGAATCTTATGAGAAAAAAAAAATTTACTTCTACCCATCAATGTGTCTTTTTGATTGATAGTGGAATAAAATATACAACTCAAATTATGTGTAGCTTATTTATATGTATGCGCAGTATAATAAAATAAGGCTTATAAAGCAACACCGTGTTTATAAAATTTACTTCATTTTTTAACTTATTTTGGATATTAGATCTCTGTTAAAAATGTTAACAAGTTCTTAACTAGCTATTAAGTAGTCTTGTATGAATTAGTCTAAATATCGTTAAGGAATTAGCGAAGAACCCTGATACCTGGCAACATTTTCTACTTTAGAACTGGTTAATACACGGTTAACTTTATTATTTTGCGCGACTGTTGCCGGTACGCATGCGTAACCTTTAAGTTCCTTTTTGCATCTATTTATTAACGAAGACAAAAATGACTGTAGTTCGAATTCACCCAAAATACGTATTAGATTTACAGTACAACAATCAAGCGCTGATCCTTGCATTTTGTTAATATTTCGTAAGAATTTTTTTTTACCAAACTTGTTTGGTAACTTCAATGTTTACAATCTCGGTCGATAACGTTTCCTACATGTACCGGCAGGGATGGGTAGAGAGCTATGAATCGTTTTTCAGCCTGAAATCATGAATATTTGAGTTGAAATTCTTTTGGATAAAATAAGCGACTTTTTTAGCCAGCGAGGATTGCACAATTTTATTATACTAGCTATGACTGGACGTGAACTTTGATTTTAACGCTGTGATTTCTAAAGAGGAGCTCTGCTCAGATGATATAGCTGCAAAACTGGCGACCATTAGGTGTCACAGACGCACACGTCTGCAACGCGAGCTGCGAGACGAGTCAGCGATAAGAGTCTGCGGAGCCGTACTACGATGCATAGCATGCGCTTGGATCGTAGACGTTAGCTCAGTGGTTAGAGCTCCCGCTTGTTAATCTCGGAGTCCACGGTTCAAGCCCGCGTCTGCTCTTTTTCTTGGCCGCTGCACTAAACTTCGTCTTCTTTCTGCCGTTTCTGTACATCCCCCATCCACCTTGCAGTAAATAGGCATTCAGGAGCAGATAATTGGCTGCACCACCGGTGCAGGTTTCTGTAGCCAATAACACGCCGAGAAGGAGGCTGAGAGATAACAGAAGGATGGAAGCTGAGCAGAGGTCTTGAAATGATTTTCTTGTGTAAAATAGACTAGGATTTATTCCAACAACTATGAATTACTTAATACAATAAAAACTCTTTGCTCTGACAGACACTTGTGCTTGAGTGAGCTCTGCTCATCGGGACGCCTAAGCTCGTTCTGAACAAAATCCGTTGCTCCGTCACGACGCTTCATCTGAGACTTCCCGTCGAGGGGAAAGGGGAGAGGTACTGAATCCGCTAGTGGGAGCGGTGCGACTTGAGGACTCAGCCGGTCAGTACAGAGCTCTCGGCTGTAGCAGCTGCTTGCGCCTTGAGCGCGGCGGTGGCGGGACTGGTTGTGTCGCCACAGATATTATCCCTTGGTATCATTATTTAAGCTTTCGTGGGGCCTGTCCTTTTTTCTTACGTCTTCAAAAGCTTCCCCAAAAAATTAACATTTTTCGGAGCCAGCTACGTAGGCACATGGTTCCAGAAATTTTCCAGCCTCTGCGCAGAGAAAACATTGTTGCTCCTCTTCTTTGACGCACTCCTCATTTTTTTGACTAGTATTCTAAACGACAGACGCCTTAGCAGTCTCTGTTCAGATGTCTAAAGTTCAGACGATACGTAAATATCCAACTTTCTACGATCTGTCTGCTTCTTCTTGTTGGAAATAAAACGTTCTAATTGTATTACACATACATACAGAAGTTGATCGCGGATTGCCTTTTGTTTTTATCGATAAAACGGTTTGTTATATTCTCTCTGACTCTCGCTATTTATTTTTCAACATGGTAGCAGAGCGCTCGGTACGAAGTAATTAAAGAATTGTTGTTGCTGTAATTTTTTAACGTGACTGGAATTTGGGCACTTGAAGATTTGCGACGACAGAAAAATGGAATTTCGTGACATTGAAAAACTACGAGGTGCTGAAAATTGGAGCATTTGGCAGTTTCCTGTGAAGAATTTGTTGCGCGGAACTGAAGGAGCTTATGAAGTATGCATCGGCGAGCTTGAATTACCGGCGGCGTTAGCAGACAACGCAAGCGCAACAGAAAAAGTAACATACGAGGCGTCGTTGAAAACTTAGGATAAAGCGGAGTGCGCGGCAAGTCAAATAATTGTGAAAACAATTGAGTCAAAAGTAATGGCTTTGCTAATGGCATGTGGACGTAGTTGAAATCAATTTATTAACAACAAACCAAGCAGTCGGCGCACACTGTACAAACGAAATTTTACAATTTTCATAAAAATCCAACTGAAAGTATGGTTACACACATTGCTAAGTTCGAAGATTTGGTTTTAAGGTTGCAGCAATTAAACTTGAAACGTGATGATTCATGGCTCGTAGTCAAGTTATTGGATTCATTACCGGACGACTAAGAAAGTTTTTGTCAAGCCTGGTGGGCTCGAGCGGAAAATCAACAAACATTAGCAAACGTGATTGGTGTTTTAACCTCGAACAAAACGCGTCGTCAGAAGCGCACCGCAAAGCAAAAGGAGGTAGTCGCCTTATTGACGAGTAAAATGGAAGCTCATGGAAAAAGTGAGCAAAATAACTTTTATCACGGTAAGAGGAATGACTTCGGTAAGACTAATTTTTCGAAAAAGTCAAATGAGTCCACAGAAAATGCTGGAGCTAATAAGAAGGACAAATCCAAGCTCAAGTGCCATAAGTGTCAAGGTTATGGACATTTCCGCAACGAACGTCCGAGCAAAGTCAAGTACGACAACTCCAAAGCTCCCAAGGAAAGTAAAAACGACGAAGCTTTTATCTGCGAGACTTTGTCCTGTGAGAAACAGGACTGCTGGATTGCAGACTGCGGTGCAACGGATCACATCACTTATCGCCGTGATTTCTTTTCCACATATGAGCAGTTCAAAGTACCAAGTAAGATATACGTTGGTGACAATAGCACGATGGATGCTGTTGGAAAGGGCTCAATTAAGTTTGAAGCCTCTGTTGGCGGAAATTGGGTATTATGTACAATGAAAAATGTGATGTATGTACCCCAAGCATGCCGGAATTTGCTTTCAGTCATCACTGCGACGGAAAAAGGACTTTTGTTTGTTTTGTCGAGGAACGGCTGCGAATTTGTACGAGATGTCGTAGTCAAAGCTCGAGAAGTTCGTGACGGTCGGTTATACAAGATGCTGATTAGGGTGGTAGAGCCGGAAAAATCCTCCATAAGCGAGGTTAATGTCGCACCAAGAGAGACTTTGCAGATCTGGCATGAACGGCTGGGCTATCAAAACAAAGTTCACGTCAAACAGGTACTGAAGAATAAATAATTAGGAATCAAAGGTGAAAGAGTCAGCCCTTGTAGAAATAAAAACTCAGCAATTAGATGTCGACGACGTTTCGTTGGTTTGGTTTCCAACCTCTTCAAGTCAATTTTATCTCTAAATGTCAAACATTATCTTAAATTATAATAAGAGGAAACATTCCTCGAGTCACAGTAATTTGCTACATCCTGTTGAATACTGCTGTTTACATTCTCAATCGAACTGGTCCTAGTAGTGTGGAGGGAAAAACACCTTACGAAATTTTCACTGGAAAACAGGTACATTTAAAAAACTTTCATGCATTTGGAACGGAATATTACGTTGACGTACCGAAAGAAAAGCACAAAAAGTGGGACTGAAAGGGAAAACCTGGAATTTTCTTTGATTATTCTGACCACATCGCTGGATTTCGTGTATGGTTAAAAAATGAAAATTGTGTAGTTCGAAGTAACGACGTAAGTTTTTCTCCGGAAAATGTTGGAAAACTTATGGCTTTGTTTCCTGTCAAGCAAGACGAGCAAGTTGATGCGACAAGAGGAGAACGTGATTTACGCAATCAAACTCATTCTGATTTTGATTTGCAACCTGAAAATGTTACTGACGAGCAATCAGATGTTGACGATTCTTCGAAAAATCAGTCTTGGGAGACTCCACCGTCGACTTCGCCTTCACCACCTAGGAGACAGCTGCGAGATCGTACAAACATGAAAGCACCTGAGCGACTTGTTGAAATAATGATCGTCGAAACTAACGAGCCCAAAAGTTACAAAGATGTTATACAGTCGGAAGAAAAGGAGAACTGGAAAAATGCTATGGAAGACGAAATGAAATCTTTAGCGGAAAATTCAACGTAAAAATTGGTTCATCTCCCAGAAAAGCGTAAAGCAATCACTAACCGATGGATTTCCAAGAAACAACGCAACGCAGAAGGTGAGGTTACACACTACAAAGCTCGTCTAGTCGTGCGCGGTTTATGTCAAAAAGAGTGAATAGATTACAACGAGACGTTTAGTCCTGTTACACGTTTGGATACGGTACGTTCGATAATTAGCATTGCAGCTAATATACGATTAGAGTTTTATCAATTTGATATTAAAACGGAATTTTTATATGATAATATTGACAAAGAAATCTGCATGCAGCAACCGGAATGTTTTGAAGATGGAACTAATCGTGTCTGCAAGCTCGAGAAAAGCTTGTATGGTCTTAAACAATCATCGAGATGCTGAAACAAGCGTTTTATGAAGGCTTTAACTTCTTTTGGCTTACAACAGAGTTCGGCTGATCCATGTTTGTTTTATATAATTATCGGAGATGAGACACTGATTGTAGCTGTTTACGTTGACGACGGATTGATTGCATCGAATAACAAAACACTTGTTGAAAGATTTTTGAATCATTTAAAAGCCGAATTTCAGGTTACATTTGAACTGATTGAATATTTTTTTAATATGAAAATTGAACGCTTGGGAGACAATTCAATTTTTATTAGCCAGAAGAGATACACGACTGACATTCTTGGAAGATTCGAAATGGACACTTCGAATCCAGTATCGACACCAATTGAGAAGTATGCAGATGAAGAGGTGAAGTATTTGTTCAAGGACGTACCTTATTGAGAGGCAGTGGGCTGTCTAATGTATTTAGCAGTCGCGACAAGACTTGACATTGCTTTTGCTGTCAATTACGTCTCGCAATTTCTTGAGAAACCTAAAGTACAACATTGGGCAGTAATAAAGCGAATTTTTAGGTATTTAAATGGTACGACTGACTTTGGTATTAAATATAAAGCCAATTCGACAGGTGCGTTAGAATCATACAGCGATGCAGACTTTGCAAGCAACCCATCAACTCGTCGGTCTGTGAGCGGTATTGTTTGCAAATTTAGTAGGGCAGCTATCACTTGGATAAGTCAGCGGCAACGCAGCGTTTCCCTATCCACCACTGAAGCTGAATACATAGCGGCAAGCGAGGCTGGAAAGATGTCGTTTGGCTGCGCCGACTTTTCAATGAATTAGGTTTCCTAAATGCTGTTCCTGTTCTCAGAGTAGACAACATGAGTGCCATTGAGTTAGCAAAGAATCCAATATTCCACAAACGGTCGAAGCACATTGATGTTAGATGGCATTTTATTCGGGAGAAGATCGAAGATGACGAACTCAAAGTCAAGCATATTCCTGGAATGGAGCAAGTAGCCAACATTTTCACGAAGCCACTTCCACGACCAAGATGTGAATTTTTACGCGAAAAACTGGGTCTATTCAAACATTAGTTTATTTTTTATATACAATTTAAAGTTTTAGAGGGAATGTTGGAAATAAAACGTTCTAATTGTATTACACATACACACAGAAGTTGATCGCGGATTGCCTTTTGTTTTTTATCGATAAAACGGTTTTCTTTAATTTGTGCTCCGAGTTATTTATTTCTCAACACTTCTTGCTACTCGAGATTTACAACCACCATAATGAGGTCTTGTCTATACGAGTTCAGAAGTAGCACCTTCCTGTTTTCTCTTAGCAAAAACTTTCTTCTCTACTTTTTTCTCGGTTATTATAACCTTGGAGGGGAAAAGCACGCGATGCATCATACGATCTATCACGCAATTTGCTACGGAATGATTTGGCATAATTTCTTAAGTGAGAAATGAGTGGAAGATGCGGCGTTCTGTACGCTTCTCTCCTGCCCCGCCACTTTCATATGCCTTTATATGTACTCAGCCGTTATTAGAATTAAAATCAGTATTAACGTAGGCAGGTTCCCGGCAAACAAATGTATGAAAATTTGAAACTGCAATCTGCAAAAACTAATGATTCGACAACGCCTGTCTTTTGCACACTTAAAGTTGATATAATTATCTACATCCGTGGCGAATTGCATCTCTTATTAATCTTAATAAGTGACAAAATTATGAATTTTAGAAAAAATGCCTAATTTTCCAGTTTTCCAGATTTTCACCCGTTTAATCAATAAATCAATCGGATTATTTTGAGGCCTACTGTGCGTATCCGAATCCTCTTTCTTCTGGTGAGAAAATCTACCTCCAAAGTGGTGGCCCAACGGAAGAAAATAAGGAAATAAATCCAAAGAAGAGCTCCAGAAATATTTTGTGCATACTTTCGAAATCTGTCAAGTCATCAAGAACTCGACATCTCGACGCGGCTTGACGACGCTTTGCCATGACGTTATTTTTATCAAGACGCGGCACTATCTTCCTTGAAACAAAGCCAATCCTCACCAATCTAGAGCTCGGAAACAACGAGTCGTCGCAGCTATAGGAAAAATTGAAGAGCACGACTCGAGACAAAGGTGATGTAGCTAGCGCTTCTTCCCAAACCAGCTTAAACGTACCTTAGCGCTTTCAAGGTTGGCTGCGTTGTAGAACTCCTAAAGGCTGCAGACAAACTTATCCAGCATAACACTTAGGTATTGCTTGTCACCCTATAATAGGATCACCTAGAGCGCTTCTTCTGGGAATAGCACTCTTACCCGCGAGATTGATAGCATCGCAACAACTCTCGCCAAAGAGGGCGCTCACTAGTGAAATATGGCACCATCAACGCAATCAACTGCACGAAGCCATGCAGCTACTAATCGTCTACATTGGGAATATAAACAAGCTGCCTACCCTGACTCAGGCCTTACATAGCAGGAAACGTTGTAGGAACGTTACTGCAACATTGCACTGGGGACCAAAGAATGTTTCCCTAAAACAAAAAAGCGTTGCCAGAACGTTTCCGGAACGTCAAAAAGTCACACTTCGTTGACAAGTAAACGTTGCCTAAACGTTCTGTGGAATTGGGTTAGAGACGTTGATAGAACGTTGCCCTTACTCAACGCCTTAGCAATGTTTTCTAAACGTGTTAAAAGCGCGTTGGAAACATTCATGCAACGAAAGTTTAAATAAAAATGTTGTTACATGAATATTAACATATATAAATTTAAGTATATTATAAGTTTAAACATATAATAAATTTTAAGTATTATTAAAATTTTATATGAACTACTGTAATAAAAATATACCACTACATCTCCCACCCTACCACTATATCTTCTATACTTTCCTTTATAGACTTTAGAGAATTACTTAACTTGTGGATTTGGATACGCTATCTATATATTAATTGACGTACTAAAAACATCCGTACATACTTTCACATGCTTTTAGAAACGTTCGTGCAACGAAGCATCAACGTTCTCATAGCCCCTTCTCGCAACGTTCCGGCAACGTCTTTAACCTTTTAATTTTAAAACATTTTGGCAACGTTCACTTGTCAACGAAATGTGACTTTCTGACCTTTCGGCAACGTTCTGTTAACATTTTTTTCGCTTTAAGGGAACGTTCTTTGATTTCCAGTGCAACATAGCAGCAACGTTCCCACAACGTTTCCTGCTAATCGGGGCGATAGAGGTTGGTGAAACGCTTCAGAAGAACCGTCTGTTCATAAGGGATCCAAGTACTTCAATTTTATTTTTAGTAGACACAAGATTTATCGCAACTATCGTGCCAATAACATCTCTTATCAAGGGGCCACTAGAAAAGCAGTGTTAACGCTACACACTGCTAACCGATCGTGAATTGCTACTTACAGAACGCATTCAATAAAACTCATCCTCGGAATAAGTCGCAACTTCGTTTGGGGAGTGATTGTCGCAGATGTACCCTACGCCATCCTAGAAGTAGATTTTCTTATTCAGCATGGCCTCATCGTGGATGTCAAGAAACGACAAATCATCGAAGCCAAGATGCTCCTCTCGTCTCAAGGAATCTTGAAAGAAACAGCAGTACTGTAATAGAATCCCCGATTCCATTACGTGCCTACGACGCCAATTTAAGTAGGTCACACAATTTTTACGCACGAAACAAGAAACACACATACGTGAGACACTCGCGAGCATCGTCATCGCAGCAGCCGCAAGAAGCAGTATTTCCCACCACAACGTATTCCTACAAAAATAGGATTAGAGGCGTAGCGACAAACCGCGCTCTAGGCGAAGATCATCCGAAAGAATGGCTGACGCCAAGAAAAGAATGACCGGGACGAAATAAAAAGATGTCACTAAACGAGTCGCGATATTCCTCATGAAAAGCGACGAAAATGAAAATAGCTATGCGGAGAGCAAGCTCTCCCGAAAATAAATCGGGAAAAGCTACACATGACAGTACGCAGGCGACGAAAAGCAGCAGGAGAGCTGTCACAAGATGCTTTTCCTAAAAACTCAAGGTAATACAAATTTTACTAGGTCACGCAAAGGCAAGAGGAAAGTCGTGAGAATATTAGGCACTCCTAAATATGGAAAATCAAGGCTACAGAATTTCCAGTATATAAAGGCCGGGAGCAAAAGGGTGCACATCGCCAGTTTTCTTGAAGTCGCCTTACAAGTTGAATCTCTGCAAGTCGCCAGACCACTAAATTCGAACCAGCTTATAAGTTAAGATTGAATCGCTACCAGTCGCGAGTAAGATCAGTAAAAAAAAAGAATTCATCGCTGGAAAATATAGACTTGTGGGAATAGTTGAATTACTCGGGAAAACAAACAGTTTTACCTCCGCGGTAGCAAGTTGTATAAGTGCCACGATCACTGAGACACACCATTCTCTCTCGTCGCTAAGAAGAGAGACGATACATCAAGGCGCCCATCTATCTGCACCTGCTCGAAGGAGGAACGAGCCGAAGGGATCCGAGACGCACACCAGCTTTACCGCACTGAACCACCGACGCCAGGCTCAAGGAGTGACAAGGACCCTCAGCTGCAAGCTCCTGCCGCTCGCATCTCTACACACGCACACACTCACGCATATATACACTACAAGGTACTTTTCTCTTTTCTGTAATACGAGTGAAATACATTATAGTAGTTCCTTTAAAACTTAAGCCCGTCTAAGTGATTTCGTTATCCGGCTCCCTTTCCCGGAAGGCAGTGACCGCATCTGCGGTAGCCAAAAGGGATTTCCTTGTAAATCTAAACAAATAATAAATAACAGCAGATAGGGACTCGAATAAAAGTAAGTATATTGGTGAGTTGCGTTCATTCCGACGTAACAATAGGAGTGGTCCCAGAATCGTACACTGTGGAAAACCCATATTTATTAGTAAGCTATCACTTTCTTTACCATCAATTTTAACAATTTGATATCTGTTCCAATGCTAAAACGTTTATCTAGTAACAATTTATGGTCGACTGTATCAAACGCTTTAGCCAAGTCGAGAAAAGTTACGATTGTTGGTATAGTCTTACCTACGTTATTGTACAATATTTTCGTGATATAGTTCAGAGCAATTTTTG
>JAZHPH010000167.1:212938-244235 GCA_037356405.1 Nasonia oneida
AGATTGTTAAATTCCAAATTTAATAGTATTATTAGAAAGAACGATAGTAATATTAGTCGTAATGATAATGATATAAACAATAATAACCATTGCAACAACTAGGATTCTAACAATTGTGAAAAATGGGTTATAAACTTATCTGATATTGATATTCCGTCGGATGTTATTGACGTAGTTTCTATGGGTCACAACTTTAATAATAAATCTAAGTTCTCCAAAAAAGATATTTTAACAACTATAAAAAATTTCGAAAGTAGGATGAATCAATTTAATACTGACGTTGCGAATAATTTAAGATTTATATTAATTAAAAATATTGAATCCGTTATAAAACGTCCAACTTTTAATGATAAACATGATAACGAGTTTTCTAGAAAGTTATCAAGCACTATAGATTTTTGTAAGAATAACCAATCAGTCTTTTTTACTCGTGCAGATAAAGGCAATGTAACGGTATGTTTAAATGTTGATGATTATAAATCTAGGATGAATGATTTACTTAGTGACACCAATACATATAAAATCGTCAAAAGAAATCCGTTACGATCTTTGCAGTCAAGGGTTTATGAAATTTTATTGAATTTTCATAATTATAATTACTTGGAATTTAAATAGGATAAAAATTGTTTAACGCAGACTAATACTATTTTATCTAGAGCCTATGGCTTACCAAAAATGCATAAATAAAATTACCCTCTTAAACCTATTATCTCGACTATTAATAATCCAGCACGCGCTATCGTACTAGTCCACCTCGGCTCTCTCGAACCTCCCACCAAGAACGAAGGTGCTCGGCTCTCTGGAAAGTTTCCGGCAGACGTCATTCGATATCACGCACTCGCCTAGGCCGATTGACCAGAATTGGCTTGATTCTGGCCTCCCGTCTCGCACGTCAGCGGAAGCCAAAGATGGGTCAGGTCACTTCCGCATGCATCTTCAGATCGCCTCGCCACCCAGGTTCTCTTTTTGGCGGCTCACGGGTCGCACCGCACGGCCAACACGACGGTTCGCTTGATTAGTTAGAGAGCAGCGTTACATCCTGGATGGGGAGGCGAACTAACGGTCTTTTTTCAGCCTGGTTACCTAGCTAGTACAGGCCAATCGGCTTGAGCGAGCGCGTGAGGTCGTGCGACGTCTGCCGGAAACTCTCCAGAGAGCCAAGCACTTTTGTTCAGGGTGGGAGGCTCGAGAGAGCGGAGGTGGGCTAGTACGATAGCGCGCACTAAACCCTGGTATGATGTACCCAGTCTGGCACCGCCTTCAGTCATGTGTTCGGGTCATGTCAGCTGCCTCCATAGACGGGGGGATCCGGGTGGTCGGACACATGCCGGGATGAAGAAAATCGTTTATAACATGGAGACCATGAACGAACTCGGAGGAAAGTCACAGGGAAACCTGGAAGTCGTCACCTTAAAGGTGCCAGTAATGCAAGACGGTGGATAACTTATCTAGAAATCAAGCAATAGCACCAGTATAAGTAGCGCCATGAGCGCTGCAGAATACCAGTATGAGAAAAGGGCGCCGGTAGGTGAAGAGAGATGGACAGCGATAGGGGAATAGATACAAGACCATGCCAGCCTGCGGGACAAGCTACAGGAACTAACAATAAGACGAATGAACAGAGAAATGACCAATACTCTGTATAAGCAGAAGAACGTGAATACTACGATTAAAGATGGATTACCTGTAATGGGATCCATCGTGATTGAAGTTCTCACGCTGCTCGACAAGATGGAGGATATTGCGAAGAAGCAAATACAACTTAGAGAAGAAAATCCAAAGTCTCACAAGACGTCAAAGTCGAAGAAGGAGGGATGCGATTCTCATAAGACCAGAGAGTGGGAAGACTTACGCCGAGATCTTGGGACAGATCAAGGCAACGGTTAAACCGGACGAGCTGAACGCGGAGGTGAAGTTCATCCGTAAGACAAGAGACGGCGGCGTACTGGTGGTTGTCGGCAAGAGCGATGACAAAATGGAATCGCTTAAAACAGCCATCCAAACCGTAATCGGACAAGCAGGCATAGTCAGAGGCAAGATCTCCAGAGCAATACTGGAGATTCGGGATATTGACAGCCTCACAACAAAGGACGAGGTCGCCAGTGCAATCGCAGTGGAGACGGGCTCCGACGACAAAGATGCAAAAATACATCTGTTCGAGTCGAACACGAGGGAGCAGAGGGTGGCAGTGGTCGAAATGGATCAGACTAAGGCCGCCGCCCTGCTCAAAAAGGGTAAGATCCGCATCGGTTGGATAAACTGCCGGGTGAGGGTTCGCGCGAGCGCTACGCGATGCTACCGATGCTCCGGCTACGGTCACGTAAAGCCGCTATGCAAGGGTCCCGATAGGAGCACCAACTGCTGGAAGTGTGGTGTGGCTGGGCACAGGGCAGTGCAATGCCCTGTACTGGCTGAAGAAATAAAGTGCTTCTTATGCAAGGACGCAAAGATGCCGGACGACAAGACGGCGCATGCTCCAGGCACCGGAGCGTGTACGGTCTTCCGCAAGGCTCTAATCGCGGCTAGGACCCAAAAATAATGGCGCGAATACTGCAAGGCAATCTGCACAGGAGCAGGCTGGCCCACGATCTCCTACCGCAATTTGTCACGGAGGAGAAAGTGGATATCCTACTGATAAGCGAGCAGTACACGGACCGCTGATAGCCTGATACAGGGTGTATTCAGCTCGATATGAAAAAGGGCAAGATTAGTCCTTATCGAAAAACCGAAAAAAGAAGCGGCCGCGGACACTTCTTATAGACCATTGAGTCTATTAGATACGATGGGAAAGACGGAGGAATCGCTGATTAAACCGCGAATACTTAGCGCCGTACGCGAAGCGGGTGACCTCTCTGATAAGCAGTATGGCTTTAGAAAAGGACGATCGACCATAGGGGCCATCAGAGAGGTAACAGACGCGGTAAAGAGGGTAGAAGAGGTTAGACACGCGACTAGAGACATCGTTGTTTTGGTAACGTTAGATGTAAAAAACGCGTTCAACTCAGCAAGATGGACCGACATACATGATGCCTTAGAGTCTTTCGGTGTGCCGCAATACATTATGCGTCTTACGGAAGATTATCTGAGGGATCGGATTATAGAGTATGACACGAAGCAGGGACGTAGAAGAAGACCTATAACTGCAGGAGTAGCACAGGGTTCGATCTTAGGGCCGGACTTCTGGGGCATCTTGTACGACGGGCTTCTAAAATTTGAAATGCGTAATTGGCAGTCTAGGTGGACCGAATGTTCAAAGGCTAGGTTGACTAGGATCCTTATTAAATATGTATGCCCGTGGGTGGACAGGAAGTGGGGGGAGGTTAACTTTTACCTTACCCAGTTTTTTTCCGGTAACGGATACTTTAGAAGCAACCTGTTCGCGATGAACAGGGTGGCATCACCGGGGTGTAAGTACTGCGGTGACGAACGGGACGACGTGAGACATACGTTTTTTGACTGCCCACGCTGGGCCGAGAAACGTAGAGTACTGGAGCTGACGATAGGGGCGTTCACGCCCGAGACTGTAGCTGAAACGATGCTTGATAGTAAGCAGAACTGGGATGAGATAACGGCGTACGTGGAGACGGTCCTCCGCGCGAAGAACAATGACGGTTGCTTGCAAAACTAGTTGTCGGCTAGAATAGCTTAAGACAGGCGACCCCCCGAAGGAATGCGAAAGCAGCTACCGGGAGGGGGGGTTTCGCGGCCTTCTGAGAGCCGGAGTTTTAGTGAGTATGTCTGGTGTTGTCCCACACCAGAAGAGCCTCACATACGGGGAGTCTCGCACGGCTCCTGTCATGGTGCATTATGCATTCCTCCAACTCTCCGGATAAACAAAAAAAAAGAAAAAAAAAAATAATAATAATAATAATAATCTTTTAACCTACTGGAATTTTCATCCAAGATTCTGGTTTTCGTAGATGGAAGCAATATTTGACGCCAATGGGGTACGATCAGACCACAACCGCTACAGCCTGGTCATCTGACAACTGCCACAGGATATCGCGCAGGAAGTCTCAGATATCACCCTACAGCCGCCGCAGATCAAATACCAGGCGCTACAAGAGGCAGTCCTGCAGCGCCTCGCAGTATCCGACCCAGCTTCACCAGGTGCTCAACGAGGTCCGCCTGGAGGGCCGCACGGCCTCGCGGCTGCTGCGATACATAAGAACCCTCGCCAACAACATCTCCGACGGGGCCCTCAAGATCAAGTGGCTTAACCTGCTTTCACCATACGCCAGATGCATGCGCCGCGTTCTCCATGCGACTTCGCTGGACAAGCTCGCCAACCTCGCTGACCAGCTAATGGCTCCGGAGATGTCCGTCAACGCAGTCAATCTGCGTGAAGCATCGGCGCCGTCAAGCGGCGTATCATCCGGTACCGCCTGGCCTCTCTAAGAGCACGAGCTAACGTCGCTGCGTCTCAGCATGACCCAGCTTCTCACCACCATCCAGAGACAAATGTCGCTCCTTGAGTTGATCGCTGGAGCCATCGCGAGGAACAA
Organism: Nasonia oneida; assembly: GCA_037356405.1. Lineage (NCBI taxonomy): Eukaryota > Metazoa > Arthropoda > Insecta > Hymenoptera > Pteromalidae > Nasonia > Nasonia oneida. The sequence continues at coordinate 217,444 of JAZHPH010000167.1, forward strand.
CAACGCCAACAACAACAGCAACAATAACAACAAGGCCGCGCCCGCTCGCACTCATGCCCTCGACAGACGAATGGAGCAGCTCCTGGCACACCTGCAGCGAACAACAGATGGTGCCGGTACCACGGCACCTTCAATCACGAGGCTACTCAGTGCAAGCAACCCTGCAACTACCCAAATGCAGGAAACTGAACGCGCCTCCGCCCCCAGAAACAGAAGCGGTTGGCGCACTGACAGAGCAGCGCTTGCACGTGTACGACCGGAGGTCCAGACTCCGTTTCCTCATCGACACCAGCTCGGCAATCTCCCTCGTACCTCGCTCGTATTTTGAGGAGCAGAGAGTTCGTGGCCCGCCCACGCTCAGCGCAGCCATCAACACCTACGGCACGCATGCAATGTCTCTAGATCTGACGCTTTCTAAACACCTGGCGTGGAAATTCATCGTCGCAGATGTCAGCAACCCTATCATTGGAGAAGACTTTTTAGCTCATTTCGGCTTAGCGGTTGACCTACAGCGGAAGAAGCTCATCGACGCAGACCACAAACGCAAGTTTACTCAGTCGCAGTCAACATCTCTGCTGACGTTGCGGAGGGAGTATTTGTTGACCCACTGAAAGATTATCAAGATTTAGCCACGTCAGGGAGCACGACCATCGCTCTACCCGATCTCTCTGCCCTTTATCATATCGTCACAACTGGGCCTCCGGTAGCAGCGCGAGCATGTCAACTCCACGGCGAGCGCCTCGAAGTGGCGCGTGCAGAGTTTAATATTTTAATCGAGATGGGCATCATGCGCATCTCAGATAGTTCCGTTACGGCTGGTAAAGAAAGCTGACGGCTCATATCGCATCACTGGAGAGTACAGGCAATTCAACAGCCGTACTGTACCCGATAAATACCCTCTGCCAGTCATCGAGGATCTGTTGCTTGAACTTCGTTACGATACCTTCTCAGTCATAGACCTGAAAAAGGCTTTTTATGAAGTACCAATCGTGCCAGAAGATGCACATAAAACGGTTACCATTACGCCATTCGGCTTGGTTGAGATCACCAGATCATCCATGGGCCTTTATAACGCTGCGCAGTCGCTTCAAAGAGCAATGGATCGCCTGCTGCGAGACCTGCCTTTTGCTCAAGCGTATTTAGATTACATCATCGTCACCTCCTACGGGAGAGAACAACATCTGGACCACTTTAAGACTCTTTTCGCGACTCTCCGAGAGCACACATCCATATTAACCTGGATAAGTGTACGCTGGCCAAGAGCGAGGAAACCTACTTCAGATACGTCATCTCCGCAGACGGCTTCAAACAACCAGCAGGCAAAGTCATTAAAATGTAAATTGCTACAGGCGCTGTATTCCTAAAGATTCAAGCTTGCTCACGCCTCTCAACGACATGCAGAAGCTCTTACTGCAACGGAAGAAACCCTCGCCTCTCACCTGGACCAAAGAAGCCCTACGCCATCATTGCCCTTCTTCGGCTTTTCACGGACGCTTCCGACGTCGCCATCGGTGCAGCCCTGGAGCGACACGATCACGACGACCTCTAAGAAGCTCTCGGACACTGAGAGGCGATACAGAACCTATAATAGGGAGCTTCTCGCCGCCTTCGCTTTAGTCAAGCACTTCAACAGCATCCTCGAGGGGCGCCCGTTTACGCTGCTGAGAAACCACATGCCTCTGTCACTCGCAGCTCAGCAGCCTCTAGAGAAAGCGTCACCTCGCCAATCTAGATAGCTTGACTATCTGCTGCAGTACTAGATCACCCTAGCCTATGTCAAGGGCCTTCACAATACCGATGCAGATGTCCTCTCCAGAGTCGAGGCGATCAATATGCCATCATGCATGGACCTCACGACTCTTGCTCAAGACCAGCGCAACAACGCAGGCCTGCTGCGCCTGCTCGTCACGCAGGACTCCAATTTGCAAGCCCTTTCAGTAGCCGCGGCAGACGCGCAGACACCTCTAGCAGCCGCGCCAGACGCGCAGGCCCCTCCAGGAGCCACGCCATCAGTGCAGGCACCACCAGCGGCTGCGCGTTTAGCGCAGGCACGATCAGCAGCCGTGCCATTAGCGCAGGCAAAACCATCACCCGCGCACGTCACGCTATCATTGCTCGAGGCAGGGCCTTCCACACAGGATGATGCAGCGCCAGCACTATTCGCACCGACTCATCGAGTGCCGGTGCCATCTGCCCTGGTGCTTTCAAAATCTCCTCCGCTGCCCTGTTCCGCCGCCACATCCCTCCACAGGCAAAATAAAACTGTTTCGTTCCGGACGCAGGCCACGTCCAGCACTGGCAAGGGAGTAGCTGTGGCGATTTGCGCTGAGCAGCACTAGCGCCAGCGCAAACTGACCCTACTCCCGAAACCCAACTTCTCTGAGTGGGTCTGGCAGCCATTTTGGCAACGAGCACTACCAGGCCGACGCCACGTCGTGATGAATTGGTAGCGCGCACCTTTTTGACATTCTGGGCTAGGCCACCGAACAAACAAGTCGGTCAATTTCTAAACAGTATTTTATTGCAATAAATTCTTATGAATCTCGAGAACAGTTATTTTCAACCTCGCTCTACCTAATCCTACGCATTAAAAATTAAAAGAAGGAACGTAATTTCCAAATATGTTGAACGCGAGAATTTGAATTTTGCAGGCGTTTGTTCTAACAGTCGGGCGCGAGTAGGGGAGAGCAGCGCATGCGCGGACAATCGACAACCTAGAACGGCTCGCGTGAGCCGGTAGACAGCGAGAGCAAACGAGACCAAAGTCTTGCGTCGTGGCAGACAATAGGTGAGCGCGTTGCAAGACGACTTAGAAGAGGCAACGTGCTGCGGTGGCGATCGCCGAGCGCTTGCTTGTCACTCTCTTGCCCTGGTAAAACTCGGTCGCACAAGCTTGCAACGGCGTGCCTCCCAACACAGGTGCGCAATACCTAGCGCCTTGCATGCACTAGGATATTTCTTTAACCGTAGGATTTGACACGATTGCCAACGTTTGGGAGAATGCTCGGGAGAGGGGAAAATAATCACTTACAATATGTACAGTTTATTGCACTCTGTATTTTGCCTAGCCCTTCCCTACAACGCAGTTGCAGTTCTCAGCCCGAGGTTCAGTCCGCTGAAGGCTCTCTCTGGTGAATACAGTTGACAGCTTTGCTTATCGATCATCATTCGGTACTGCTTTTCTGCTGCTTCTTGCCTTCGGACCCTCTTCTGTTGCAGATAGTTGCACGCTTCTTTTTGCAATCTTCACACCGATATATAAAACGCCGAAGGCTGCAATTTTTCTCTATCATCTTTTCAACTGCAAACTTTCTACACGGCTCCTAACCTCCAAATCTACTTGGCTTGGCTTGGCTTGTTTCCTCACTTGCACGGCGTCTTTTTCTCTCCGCAATCAACATTGTGGCGACATCTGCTGCATCGTGGGACTATCTTCAAGACGACTTCACACTGATCGAGTCGATAACTTATCATTCTACTACAAATAGCTGCCTTATCGACTGCCAGTAAGTTATCGACGAAAAGATTAGTGCAAACGGCGAGAATAATGTGGAAGTGCATTTTCAGTTGCGCTGCAGCTGTAAACAACCCATACAGCACAAAGACCCGAAGAGGTGTGATTTTTGTGGTCTGCACTACCACGTTAAGTGCCAGAACACCATAAATATCAAAACGATCGTGGTGAACGACAGGCAGGTTATAGCCTGTCCTTTATGTGCAGACAACAGCAACGCCAAGGGTGCCAAAGTGAGGACCAAATCCACCTCTGCCATAACATCGGCAACGGAAGTAGCTGCAACAACAACAGCGGCCCAGAACACTCCCAAGCAACAGCAGCCGGCGTGCAACAAGAAGAGCAACGAGGTCAGCACCACCATCGGCAAACACCTCGAGAAATCCCTCACCAGCCCGTTCGGCCGGGGTTACAACAACAACACCTACGTCGTCCGTTGATGCTGCTCTGAGGGACATTCACGGGGCACTGGACGACATTCGCAACACTCAATTGGAATCTCTCAAGACCCAGAACATCGTGTCGGAGAGGATTTCCAAAATTGAGCAGCGTCTGGCCCAGCTGGAGAAGCGACTCAAGGCCCTCGATGAGCTGCCTGCACTCAAAACTCGCATACACAATGCTGAGTCCACCATCACTGAGCTGCAGGCACACATTCAAGATCTGTCATCGAGGAGCCTGATGATGCAGCAGGACAGCGGCAGCACTGTGCCCAACACTGCAGAGATTAGCAGCCTGCGCAGTGAACTGACCGAGGTCAAAAGGCGACAGTAGCAGACCTCGAACTGTGTTGTCGTTGTCATTGTCACGGGCTTACTACTACACCCGTGTAACCTCCCTGCATCTCCTCGCCTTCTCAGTAGTAAACGCACTTGACCCAACAGTCCTCAGAAGAGACGTAGCATCCGTCACAACTATTCCACAAAGGTCATAATGGGAGACTTCAACTCTGACCAACTTTCCTCATTTGAAGATGCCAAGCTCATCAAGGCCTTGATTGAGGAAAACTCCCTATCATCGGTTCCTTATGGTGCCACGCACCATAAACAGGGTTCTGACACCTGGCTTGACCTGTGTCTGATCGACGAGCAGGATCGCCTGCTGTCATACTGGAAGACAGACTCACCGTTCATCAACGGACACGACCTTATCACGGCCACTCTCGACGTACAGATTCCACGATACATACCTAATACATACTCTTACAGAAACTTTAAAGGAATCAGCGCCGCGAAGCTAAGGGACTTTCTTAGCGCATGTAACTGGTAATCCCTCACCACATCATCACTTGACCATTGCATATCCTTACTTAACACTAACCTCACTAATGCCATCAACCATCTCTCCCCATTACGGACTGTGACACCAAAAAGACGGCGTCACCTGTGGTTCACCACGGCTCTTCGTGACCTTGTATCTGAGAGAGATTGACTTTACAGGCGTTTCAGGAACTCCAGGTTCGATTCAGATCTCCGCATATATCGAAAAGCTAGAGACAATGCTCACAAACAAGTCGAGGAAGCCAGACTGAATTACTATTATTCACGCCTGTCAACCTTGACTGATGTTGCCGAGGTCTGGAGAGAACAGGAGAAACTTGGAATTTCTGCCACCAAGGCCCCTTCACCATCTCGTTTTAGCACAGATGAACTCAACAAGCATTTCAGCTCGATCTCCAATGATCCGTTAGCTCCTGCTGTTGAGGATTATCTTCACACCCTGGAAAGTCTTGACCACCCGGAGCATTTCGAATTCAGCACCATAACGGAATCGGATGTGTTGGCTGCAGTATCGCGCTTCGACACTCAGGCCAAGGGAAGCGACGGAATCCCTCAGGCTGTAATTTCAAAGGCATTGCCAGTTCTCGCTCCTCTACTAAGTCATATTTTCAACCTGTCTTTGAGAGAATCCTGCTTCCCATCCGCCTGGAAATTGTCGCTTGTGCGTGCACTCAACAAAGTCAGTTCACCAAAAGCCCTGACTGACTACCGTCCTATTTCACTTCTCTGCTTTCTCTTCAAGGCCCTGGAGTGACTGGTGCATAGGCAAGTCTCACAATAGCTTGAATCCAGACTCTTACTAGACAACTTCCAAACAGGCTTCCGCACTGGCCACAGCACTCAGTCTGGCCTAATTAAGCTAACTGATGATGTCTGGGTCGGGATAAACAAAAAGAAAGTGACACTTCTCCTCCTCTTTGACTTCAGCAAGGCGTTTGACACTGTGTGTCACGTCCGGTCCCTGAGAAAACTATCCATCTTCGGCTTCTCTAAGCAGGTCATCCGCTGGTTTACCTTCTATCTCACTAGGCGAGAGCAGGCAGTCGTTGGTGACAATAACGAGCGCTTCTCTTCGCAGCGTCTTAACATCGGCGTTCCGCAGGGCTCCGTTTTAGGCCCCTTGCTGTTCGCATTGTACATCAACGACATCGGTTTCTGCCTTGACTCCGATGTTTCCCATCTTATCTATGTGGATGATTTGCAAATTTAAAATGTATACAGTCCACGCACACGCACACACACACCACTTGTTCGCTAATTTCCATTTTCATCATCGCCTCACTCTCTCACTACACATATTTCACAATGCCGCAATTTGCTATCAACTATTTTGTTTACTCTTTACTTATCTGTAACTCTGTATACGTAACATCGTACAATACATTGTACGTAAAATAAATCTAATCTAATCTAATCTAATCTCTCTCTCTCTCTCTCTCTCTCTCTCTCTCTCTCTCTCTCTCTCTCTCTCTCTCTCTCTCTCTCTCTCTCTCTCTCTCACGCACACACACACGCAACCGTACGCTCCCGCACAGAGTTTTCTCGCTTCATGCTGGCGCCCTATTAGTTCACATTTAGCGCGTTTTGAATTAGCGCCCACTGAATTCCGTCATTGCTTATACTATAAATTTAGTAAAGCCAACTGCAAAATACATAATTTTAATACATCACAAATTATCTCTATTCTGTCAAGGTTTGTAAGCCATAGCAAGTGCTTTTTTGTTTAACGCGAAATCGTGAGTTATTATTTAAAAAATCTTCACTCACTCAACCCTTTCCTTATCGGAAATCACTTCGAGTTCTAACGCTCATTTTAGGTTATTGTTCATACTTATTACACTTTTATTATTACTAGTAGTGGTCAAAAACACATACAGGAATCGTAGCAGCACTTTTAATTATTTTATCATGATCAAAACACCCCTGGCAGGCGGCATTTAAAAGTACCATCAGCTGCCACGAGATCGATGCTCACAATATAGTGCAGTCATCGCTTTGATAGATAGTCACGGCCAGAGTCAGAAAACACCTGTTCGACTTTGCTTGGATGATGGTAAAAGTTTTTTTTTGTATTTTTGAACAATAAAAAATCTAGACATAGTTGCACTTTTTTAAATACTATCTACCTCTGTACAAAGTTTGACGCAGTTGTACATGCGCAGCTAATGGTTTTTGTTCAAATGCTGTTTGATTATGTGTTGGTATTTTTATTTAAAACTTCTCATAGGCTAGATGCTCTAAGACAAAGAGCAACTTTGTCTTAATATTACATAATTTATTGTATTCCTTAGGTTTCAAATATTTTTTTCTGTGTAAGAGCAATATTCACTTAGTCGGTAAAATCTGACTTTGAGACTCCCGTGAGATTACATCTAGAATTAATCGTACTCGCAAGCATTTACATAAACAGTTGAATTTTAGGCAATACTGCAAACATAAATCCACTTTCATTAACACGCTAGCTACTACGAAAGCTTTGGCAGCACTGCCAAAAACGCTATAGTCTACCCTATTGCAAAATTTCACATGAGATGTCAGGTGAGTTCTCAAATGAGATCTCATTTAAGATTTTGCAGAAGGGACGCTGTAGCAGGAGAGAAAATTTGCTTTCTCACGCTGCAGAGGATAACTCAATTTTTTATACATTTTTCATGCGTCAGAAATAGTCTTCTTCATGCATGTATTATAAAAAGTATTTACGTAGGATTCCGATAAAGAGGCAAGATTAGCAGTATAAGAAATTCGCGTAGGGTTTGTTAGTGAAAGTGTCAATTAATTTGTAAGTAATGACAAAACGAGCCCTATCACACACAGTATTTCAAAAAAACGTTGTAATATTGTTACATTTCTACTTCCTTATGCATTTTATAATAATTATTTCATACCCATCTCCAAAGAAATTAATTTTCCAAGATTTATTTTATTCTTTCGAAGTTCAACTCCAATTTGACGCACTATTTCCCCTCTTTCAGGCGGTGTCAGTGCAGCCCACGTCGGCCATGCATCATATGCTTTTGTGATGGCAGAATAAGCTTCATTCAAAGTGGGTTGTTGAACATGTGCTATTACGCAACCAGATGCAGGTGATATAGATTCAATTACCTGAAATCGTAAAATATTATGTAGTGCTAATGTAGTGCTAATTATTATATTTTATAACTAAGCTCAATTTAGAACTATTTCTCAAAGAGGCTTTATCTTAAATCTAACAAAATTAAGTTCTGCTTCCTATCCAAGGAAGCCTTGTAATAGTTATTTTTGAAGTTTGTGTGAAAAGTGTAGAGGGTGTGTTTAATGTATTTATAGTCCAAAAATAGTGTTTTTGGAAATCGTTTGTATAATCGTTCGTACGTGTGTGTGTTCGTATACATCTGTACCGTTGCTTCTACTCAGAAGATATTAATATCTACAAAATATCTACAACATAATATCTTACAAAGGTCATCGTCGTTGTTTATAGTATAACATAATTTTACATTTTGTAGACGCGTTTTTTATAGCAATTTTTTTAGTTTTAAGATTTCAGTTTGTTGTAATATGTGAATTTATACAGTCGTAATACATAAAAAAGGTACTCGTCGCGCCATCTACTGGTTGACGACGATTTTGTGCAACGAGACAAGCTCGAGCAAACGCGAGCATAGTGTGCATGCCTCGCGTATATACTCTAAGCGCATACTATACTGTATACTCAGCTCCGTGGAGTCAGACTATGCGATACTGTACTATAGTCTCTCTCTCTCTCTCTTGCCTGTTAGACTCCGAGCTGAACGGATGTACTGCCGACTCGTGGCTTATGCCACTTACTTTCAGCAATATATTTACAATTATTATTAACCTCACAGTGTCTTTATTTATCCACCACTCCAACATGGTAGCAGTCCGTGGTTAGTATGTTTGAATTTATTCCTATACCAACCTTAGGGGAGGTATAGAAATACTTATAAACAGTGAGGTTAGAAGAAAAGCCACGTGGAAAAGAAGTTAACGGTTATTGCTAACAAAGTGAATCACACAGTGAAAAATTAAGCAGTGAAATAAAAGGAGGAAATTTCTCGAAAAATGTATATACTTGCGAAGTATTGAAATTCGAATTTTCATGTCAAAACGTCTGTCAACAATAGAACATTTTCAAGTGAAGATTAACCGGTCAGAAAGGGTTAAAGTAAAAAAATATACGCTCAGTGACGAAGATAAAGACTTAGCTACCGAAAAAAAGAGATTTTTGAAAAATAATTAAAATTTAAGTGCAATGCAAGCAGATTGAAGTCGGCAAGTAAAACACCTGGTGAAGTGTTATTACAGAGCACGTGTCGAATGTAGAGGTTAAGCACACGTTCTCGTGGTCTAAGGAAAAAGTGGATCCAGAACAAGATTTAGAAGATAAAGAAGCTGTTTGGAAGAAAAATATAAGAAATCCATTTAGAAGAATATTTTTGAGAAGACTTAAGAAAATAACCCCTTCGTAAAAAAAAGGACAGAGAAAAGTGAAGCCTACTAAAACGTGTTTTGATTAGTTAACCTCGATAAAGGCGCTAGATTTTGAATTTTAGATTTTAGACGTGAATTTTTTATTTTTAATAGAAAATAGAAATGAAAAAGTTATTATGTATTTAATGAATAATAATTATGACATGAATATTAATTATTTTGTTGTTTAATAATAATAATAGGTTTAATTGTAATATAATATTGTGTTATTGTGTAATGATGAAATGGAACTTAGAAATTAGGAACGCGAACATGTGAAATTTTCCATATTCCGAGTTGCGAGCTGGATGACAGCCCGCGCTTTTGATACTTACACACGTGTTTTCACAAAAGCGGGAGCTGTCTTTTGTGCATGATCGCTTGCTGAATCTTCGACGAAAATTCCTAATCCGGACACATCACTTTTATCTATACGAGATTTCGTTGGGAAAGAAGACAATATTAATGTAAGTAAGCAGAATTATGCTTTTATGACATTATTTTTAAGATTGCAGTTATGCGTTATACTGATGCTATATTTTGAGGTTATATGAAATCACAATTTTGATAGTATGAATAGCTTTTTGAATTACATCATCTTTAGCATAATATATAAAAAAAAATAAGCTTTAACTGTTAGTGTCCCATAGCATAGCTTTCCTTATTCAAGTTATCAAAATCCGCCTTAATATTCACAACTATTCTTCTGAATTTCTGAATTCACATTTTTCCTTGGCTAAATTTTGAAATATTTCATTAACTTGAATTTGGAGATAATTTTAAAGGCATTCATTCTTTTGATGTGTTAGTATTCGGTTGGTTTTTTGTTTTAGTATATGCATGTACGTACGTTACATAAAAACCTAAAATTTTGGGCTTTGTCGGCAATTGGTGAAAAATATGATTTCAGCTAATTGAAGTGTTAAGAGAATAAGTCCAATTTCAATTTCTTTGTCAGCTTTTGACGATTCCAAACAGATATTATATCATATATTTCTGATTCATAGTCTATAAGCTATTGAAAAAATAAAATTCTGAGAGAATGAACAGTGCACGTACCAAAAATTTTTCATGACTGCTTTTTTGAATTAAACAATGGTGTTTCCCTTTAGATACCAAATGGCCACGTCGTTGATAACAGATGGATTGTACCGCATTGTCCAAAACTATTACTAATATTTAATTGTCATATTAATGTAGCAATAGTGACAAGTATTCGATTAAATATCTTTATAAAGGGCATGATGCAGCTAATGTGATTATCGGAGAATCTAATAATGAAGGAGTTATTAATCACGATGAAATCAAAGATTTTATTGAAACTCGATATGTTGGCCCTGTCGAAGCATGTTATCGAATATTAAGTAAGGCGTTACAAGATAAAAGTCATGCTATTATTCGAATGCCATTACACTTACCAAATATACATAGTGTGATAATTTCTAATAATACAAATGGTATTCCTCATAATTTAACACAAACAAGAAGTATGTTGCTTGATTACTTCAAATTGATATTCCAACCTTTTTCACGTATAAAAAAGACAAACTTGACAGTATAACAGTTTCTAAATGGGTTCCTCGAAAAAAACATTTTAATTGCATTGATCGTATGTATTCAGTTAGTCCTACTCAAATAGAGTTATTTCATTTACGTTTATTACTGTTACACGTTAAAGGAGTTACAAGCTTTGAAGATTTAAAAACAGTGGATGGGGTTATACAACCAACGTTTACAGCAACTTGTCTAGCACTAGGTCTAATAGAAAACGATGAAGAGTGGGCAAGAGCAATGGAAGAAGCAACAGTTTTGATGATGCCACAAAGACTTCGTCACTTATTTGTTCGAATTTTGATACATTGTAATCCACTTTATCCAGAAGAACTATGGAATAAATATAAAAATGCTATGTCTGAAGACTTTTCGCGCTAAATGTCACTAGTTGTGTTAAAAAATCAAATATACGAAAATATAAAAGTAAAAGAAGAAGAAATGGCTAAACAAGCAAAAATTGAAGATATTATGATACCAGTGTTTGATGGTGTAAATTATACAAGCTGGAAAATGAGACTAATGATCCTATTAGAATACAAAGAGTGTACAGATCCAGCAATCGGAGAAATGACGGAAGATGAAAAAAAGGACAAGGCCCAATATAAAAAGATTGACCTCAAAGCAAGAACAATAATAATAAGTTCAATTTCGGATAAACAATTAGAGTATGTTAGTGAATTCATAACGGCTCTTGAAATGATACAAAAATTCGATAAGATGTATCTGTCACAGTGTACAGCCCTGCAAATAATATGCAGAAGTAAAATTGAGGAAATTAAACTGAATAACTATAAATCAGTTGAAGATTTTTTTTGTAGAATTCGAAAAAGTTACAAACGAGTTCAAAACGGCTGGCGGTAAACTAGAAGATACTGAAAAGTTGAGATGTTTAATCAGAGTCTTGTCACCAAGCTACAGCTACATCGAAGATTTTATAGATGTTATCCCAGAGGATCAAAGAACAGTAGACTAAGTCAAGTCAAAGATCAAGGAGAAAAATATGACTCAACCAGAGTCTGATAAAAAAAAAACCAACGTCAGTACCTTTGCGGTACAAACCAAAGGAAAATGCTATACATGTGGCGAAACCGGTCACCACAGTCGACAATGCACGAGACCACAGCAGCAGAGCAACTGGGGAAGAGGTGCTCACTCCAGCCAAAATCAACGAGGTAATCAACGAGGCTACAACAAAGACTACAATAGAGGCTTTAACAGAGGAAACTACCGAGGCCGTCAACTAGGCAGAGGTAAATCAGGTAACTGCGTTAAATAATACTAGCGCAAATTTAGGACAAATGAATTGGATTCTTGATAGTAGCTGTACAGACCACATTGTAAATAATGATAAATTCTTTGATAAATCCACATGTTTAAAAGAGCCTATTGAAGTAAAATTACCAGATGGTACAAATTTGAAAGCTACTCAAATCAGAACTGTAAAATTATTTTTCAAATATTATTATAATAAAAAACAAGTAGAAGTCAAAAATGTTTATAATGTTCAAGGTATCAGACAAAATATACTAAGTTTATCAAAAGTCACTGAAAATTATACAGTAGTAGCCAAAAATTATGATGCTAAAATTTACAAGAAACGTAGAGAATTAATAGCAGTTGCTAATAAAAAGGACAATCTATATTTCATGAAAAGCTTCGTAGTTAAAAAAAGTATTAAATCAATGTATGTTAATTCAGTCAAACTGACTGAAAAGAGAAATGGCATAGGGCACTTGGCCATGTAAATTTTCAATATTTATCAAAATTAGTCAATAACAAATTAGTCGAAGGCCTGCCGGAAAAGATTGAAAGTACTAAAATGAAATGTGCAAATTGCATTGAAAGCAAAATGGCCAATGTACCGTTTGAAAATAATAGAACAAAAACTACCGAAATCTTAGAACTCATTCATACTGATTTGAACGGCCATATTTTGTAACATTTGTTGATGGTTACAGTAAATGTACTAGAATCTTTTGCATTAGAAATAAATCAGAAACTGCCAGTTGTCTGAAAGACTTCGTGAATTTAGTAGAAAATTGTAACGGTTTAACTTTCCCTAAGAGACTGGATAGTCAGTCGGTTCCACGATCAGGATAGGGGAAAGGAGTAAAAATGAGTCTGTTTTTATATTCTCAACAATAACAAAATATATTTCTTAGTTAAACGATAGCATTTGGAATCAGTTGTTAAATCCCGGCTGAAACAGAAACAAAATATATATATCTCAACAATAACAAAATATATTTCTTATTTAAACGATAGCATTGGGAATCAGTTGTTAAATCCCGGCTGAACCAGAAATCAATTATGCGTCTTGTTAAAAATACTTCGCTTTTACAAGTAGAATTGTTTAAACTAACGCGGTTAACAATTTTACAAGAATATATACGCGATTTCGTTACAAGGATGATTCGGTGTTCGCGGCTGCGGTGTATCGGTTCGGTGGCGGTATGGCGGGTCGGTGGCGGATTTTGAGGCTAGGAACTCATTTGGTACGGTGGAGTCGTGAACGCACGGCTTCACGAATCGTCGTCGCTCGTCTCGTCCTTCTCTTTAGCCTGTGTGCACACAGAGATAAAGCGAGAATTGAGATGTCCGCGTAAGGCTGGCTTTGTTGGTTAGGAATTTACCTTTGTATCACCAGGACGTGAGCGCACGACCGGGCGAATCGCCGGCGGAACTATTGTTACTCCCTTAACCCTGTGGGCTCACAGTGGCAGAGAGAGACATCAATGTGTCGGAATGTAGGTTAGGATTTTACGGCGGCACCGGGTGTCGCCCACGTGTGCTCACGTAGACGAGGCTCGGTGTCGCTCAGGTGTTTCTGGTTGCCTCGTGTGCTCACGATGGCAATTCGAAGTTTCGGGTTTCGGAGTTTTGGGTTTCGGTACGTCTACCAAATCGTCACGTGGGCTCACGAAACGATTTCGTCGTCGTAGGTCTATCTCTCGCTGTCCCTTGTAGTAACGTGTGCGCACGATACTACCCGGAGTGGAGCTCGAGTAGAACTGCCCGTTGTGCCGCGCGATCCGTCTTATAAAGGCGCGCGGCCCGGATGTGTATATGTACGTTCACGTACATATACCTGGCGCGTCGTCGCTGAGTCGCTCGCCGGCTACCGCGCTCCGTGCTTGTGCGGACTCGCCCTGCGGATGTTGCGCGCGCGCTCAATCTGCGTCGTGTGGATTCACCTTTTGTTCGTTGCGCGCGCGCTCGCTGCGCATGCCGCGTCTATTGCATCCGCCTTCACGCGTATTTACATGTGCGAGACTCGTGTCTCGTCACAAAATAAATTCAATAAAAAAGTAAAAAGGTTGCAATGTGATAACGGTAAAGAATATTTAAACCGTGAGATTTATGATTTTGTAAAGTCTAAGGGAATAGAACTAGTAACATGTCTACTGTACGTCCATGAACTGAATGGAGTAGCGGAAAGATACAATAGGTCAGCTAGAGAAGCAAAAATACACAGGCGATATTGGCCAGCGATTATGAAAACTGTTGCTTATCTCAAAAATCGTACAATTGCCAATACAGCGGAGAACAAAACTCCTTATGAAATATTTTTTGGTAACAAACCTAACGTAGAAAGTTTGAAAATTTATGGAAGTCGAGTCTTTGTAAGAGTTCCAGAAGCGTTGCGAAAAAGCAAATGGGATGATAAAGCCCAATTACGAGTACTAGTAGGTTATGTAGAAAATGGCTATAAAGTTATAGTCAGCGGCAGAGTTATTCATGCTAGACATGTACAAGTAGTTGAAGAAAATACTAAAATTATTTGCTTAGAAAAACTTGATGATGAAAAAGACAGAAATTTGGAAGATAACAAATCTATAAAGGTAGAAAATGAGATATTGGAAAATGAATCCGAAATTAATGAATATGATGTAAATTCAAATTCAACTAAATCTCTTATCTCTACTCAGACCTTTGGGGAAAGTAGAGCTAACGAATTAAATTCTGATATTGCCGAAAATGATAATTCAAGCTTAAAAGTGCAAAGAAAATCCAATAGAAAGAAAAGTCCTATAAACAGATATGGAAATCCAGTAACTCATTTCATTAATGTAAATCACCTTGATGCAAATGTACTGAATACATTTGAGGAGGCGTTAAACTCAAATGAATATAAACAATGGAAAATTGCGATTTACTCCGAAATTAATAGTCTAAAGAAAAATAATACTTGGCTAATTGTTGAAAGACCAAAAGATAAAAAGGTCATTGATGTTAAATGGGTTTTTAAAAGAAAAAACAATAATGTACGTAAAGCAAGACTAGCTAGAGGTTTCCAATAAAAAGAATACACTGATAATGTCTATTTAACTGTAGGTAAAATGCAAACATTGAAAATTTTATTGTCATACAGCTGCAAAAATAATTTGTACATAGAACAAATGGATGTAGAAACAGCCTTTCTGAATGGTTATGTTAAAACAGAAGTATATATCAATAAACCTAAAGGTTATGAAACAGGAGACAATAAAGTTTGCAAATTGCATAAGGCACTCCATGGGCTCAGAGAAAGCCCAAGAGCTTGGTATAATTGCTTTAATAAATTCATGGAAAGTTTAGACTTTGTTAGAAGTAATTATGATTATTGTTTATTTATAAATAATACAACGAAAGATACAATATACATACTAGTCCTTGTAGATGATCTTTTAATTTGCTGCAAAGATAAAAACAAAATAAAACAAGTAAAATCTAGTCTAATGAAAAGATTTGCAATGAAAGATATGGGAAAAGTTAGTCAATACATTGGTATTGATATTGATTACAGTGATAATAGAGATAAATTGACTTTGAGTCAGACTAAGTATATTGAATCTTTAGCTGCTAAATACAATCTAGAAAATGCCAAACTATACGATACTCCAATAGAGACAAACTTAAAATTAGGTCAAGCTAGCGAAATAGATGAAACAATTAAGTATAGAAATCTGATTGGCGAATTATTATATATAAGCTCAGGCACAAGGCGAAATATATCATACAGCGTAAATTATTTAAGTCAATATCGAAATTGCTTTGATCAAACTCACTATAAGTATGCAAAGCGAGTCTTAAAATATTTGTACAAGACTAAAGACTTAAAACTAACATATTGTGCTACTAGATTGTATGGTAGATTCCGATTTCGCAGGTGACAATATAGATAGAAAATCCACAACTGGATACGTAATTAGATTATTTGGAAATGTATTCTTTTGGAAAACCCACAAACAAGGTGCGGTAACAAAATGTTCGACATTTGCAGAGTACGTTGCTCTATCCGAAGTAGTCTCTGAAATATTGTTTATAAGAAACTTGTTAACTGAATCTTTTGATATATATTTATATGATCCTACAACTATATACGAAGATAATTCTTGAGCAATCGCGATCGCTAAATTCGGAAATTTTACTCTAATTCAAAGCACATCGAAGTGCAATATCATTATATAAACGAAAGTTACGAAATGGGCGAAATCGACATTGTAAAAGTTGACTCAAAATGTAATCTAGCAGACATCTTCACAAAGAGTCTGGATAAAACAATGTTCCTAAACAATAGAAAAGGTTTCAGACTAATCTAAAGCGTTTATACAAAATCCCAAGTTCAGTTGTAAAACCCAAGTAATAATCGCTAAGTTCAACTGTACAATCAAAATTCAAAGTAATAATCGCCAAATTCAGTTGTAAAACTCAAGTTCACTTTAAATACAATTAAAGTCAATTAATCTAAAATGCGATGACGAATTATATGAGAAATTAAAAACTTATGTAACACAAATGTATCGAATTATAATGAAAAAATATCACGACTGTAAAATTCAGGAGGCGTGTTGTAATATGTGAATTTATACAGTCGTAATACATAAAAAAGGTATTCGTCACGCCATCTACTAGTTGACGACGATTTCGTGCAACGAGACAAGCTCGAGCAAATGCGAGCATAGTGCGCATCCCTCGCGTATATACTCTAAGCGCATACTATACTGTATACTCAGCTCCGTAGAGTTAGACTATGCGATACTGCACTATACTCTCTCTCTCTCTTGCCTGTTAGACTCCGAGCTGAACGGATGTACTACCGACTCGTGGCTTATGCCACTTCCTTTCAACAATATATTTACAATTATTATTAACCCCATAGTGTCTTTATTTATCCACCACTCCGACACAGTTTTTGCTTCCTCTTAAAGGAAGCTTTGTAATGGTAAAATTTTCTGTTTTGCTAAAACTTCATGAAAACGTATTTGGAGGTGTTTCGAATCATACGTTTTTAGAAAATGTCTGTGCAAATGTGTCTGTGTGAGCGCGAGTGTGTGTATACTGTCGTAATTCTGGAAATACGCAACCGATCGTAATAAAATTTGACATGCATATAAATTTTTTGATGAGTGCCATATTGGATTCGATTATGTAAAGGAGTGAGAAAATTGGTGTGTGAGTTTGAGAAGATGGAGAGCTGGATAGGAGGAGAAGAGGGATGAGTGAAGGTGAGAGTAGATAAAGAAAAAGGGTTAAAAAGGCAGGCGACAAAAAAAAAACAAGAAGGAAGAGGAGGACGCGAAAGAAGGAAGAGGTTAAGAAAAAGAAAGATAGAGATAGTGGACAAAAATTATGAGTTTTAGGAACACGGAGGTGGAGGAGGTAATACACGGAACGGGGTACGGGAGCGGAACAAAGGAACAAGAGCTTAAAACACCGCAAACGAGTATAGTGAAATCACTAGAAGGGGCGGGAAATTCAAAAAGCGAGGGAACACTAAGAGGCGAAAAAAGGGGAGAAGAAGAGAAGGACGTAGGATAGGAAACACATTGCAACAAAAGAAATTAGAGTACAGTTCAAAGTCGAAAGAAGTAACGGATAAGAAAAGAAAGTGTAGGAGTCCGGAAGAGGCAGTGGAAAAAAATAAGGAAAAAAGAGCACAGGGTACAGGGGAAAACGCGGAGGAAAGGACGTATTTGCTAGAGAAGGACTGTGAAAAGGTTATCATAGGACAAAAAGGAAACGGAAGAAGAGACAGAAGGGACAATTAAGCAAACGATGAACCAGATTCTACTGAAGTTAGAGGAGATGAGCACCAAAATGGACAAGGAGAATGATAAAAGAGAGAAGATGATAGAGAACTGGGAACAGCGGTATATGGACTTAAAAGAAACTAGCGCGCCACACGCGGCCTTATGGCCACGGTGGCTTGCCGCCTTGCATCGCATCGCGATGCAAGGCGCGCAAAACACTTCGCGTTTTGCGTGTAAGGCACGACCGCTGCGCGTTTCGCGAAATAAGGGAAATGGGCCTCATCATGATAAACGGGAACATAGAAGGAGACGAAGGAGGATAATACACATACATAGGAGAGGCGTAATGTTCAGTGATAGATTACGTAAAAGCCAGCGAGAAAGGAAGAAAGGGAGTGAGTAAAATGAATATTAATTACAGGTTGGAATCAGATCACAATGCAGTGGAGATAGAGACGGGCATAACGGACTGGAGTAACAAGAAAGAGGAGAAGAAGAGGACAGAAAGAGCAATATGGACGGAAAAAACAACAGAGCAATTTCGGGAAAAACTGAACAAGGAAGAGGAGGCAACGGAATGGACAGAACTGAAACGAAAATTGGAGAAAGCAATCAGAAAGAAAAGAGGAAACGGTAAGAAAGAGAAGAAAAATTCGTAGTGGGACGATGATACAGAAACGAAAAAGCAGAGGTAAGGAAGCTGGGTAAAGCAATAAGTAAAGAAGAAGGAAGGAAAGAATATGTCAAAGCGGAAAGAGAATGGGGAATATTAGTAGAAATAAAAAGGAGGCTGATATGGAAAAGAGGATAAGAGAAGTGGGAGAAGACAGAACCGGGAAAAAATTTTGGAAAGTGGTAAAATGAAGAATAATAATAATAGAAGAAGGAAGAGGAGAATAACATGTAACAGTGCAATAAGAAATGAAGAATGTATAAAACATTTCAAAGAACAATTAGGGGAGGAAGAATAAAGAGAGGAAGGAAAAAGCGAACCAGGAACAGAGGAGAATGGAGTATTTACAAGAGAAGAAAAACAAATTACTAAAAATGAGGTGAGGAAAGCAATAAGAAAAATAAAGAATGGAAAGATTCCAGAAACAGACGGGCTACAAAACGAGTTTTGGATATATAGGAACAGGTAATAGGAAAACTGACAAAGATTCTGGATAGTATTTGGAAAGGGGAAGCCAGCGGAATGAAAAACGGTATTAATAACACCTCTATTCAACAAAGGGAAGACTCAAAGAATTATAGAAGAATAACTCTAATGGACATAGGATACAAAATACATGCGTAAATAATAAGGGAAAAGATGGAAAGGGACTTAGAGGGAAAAGAGATGCTAGACGATACTCAAATGGGCTTCAGAAAAGGGAGAGGCACGGCTAATGCGATTCACATTCTGAGTAAAGCAATAGAAATGGAGATGAGAAAAGAGGGAGGTAAAGTGTACGCGTTTTTCGCAAACATGAGAGCGGCGTTCGATAAGGTGGATAGAAGTGAGGTGTGGTAGATGATAAGAAAGCTAGGGCTAGGAGACAGAGTTAGCAACAGGGTCAAAGAGTTGTACAAAGGGAAAAAGAGCGGAATTAAAATAGGAGAAGACAAGATAGGTGAGTTTGAGCTGCACAAAGGGGTAAGGCAAGGGTGCCCACTAACCCCAACCCTATTCAATGCAGTGATGGCAGACACAGAAAAGGAACTGATTGTGAGCAAGGTACAGGAAGGAGGGAAGATATCGGGGAAAAAATATTCTGGTCGATTTCATATGCTGATGATGTATTGATGCTAGCAACTAATGCAACCGGATTAAAACAGATGTTAAAGAAATTCAAGAAAATAATAGATAGGAAAGACTTAGAATTAAACACGGAAAAATCGAAGATAATGGTATATAAAAACGGAGGAAGGAGAAAAAAGGAAGTAGATTTTTCTGGGAAGATAAGGAGATAGAGGAAGTAAAAAATTTTGAATACCTTGGGTACATGATGAAAGAAAATGGGAAAGAAGAAGTACACATTCAAAAGGTAAAAGAAAAGGCAAGCACAGTAATAAGCTCGATGTTGCTAGGAAATGAACTCTTCAGGGATACTGGGAACTAAGGATAAGGCTATATGATGCGATGGTGGAAAGTGTAATGGAATATGGAGCGAAGGTGTAGGGATAATACAAGGCCACTCTGAACAAGTGAAAAAGAGGTACCTTGTGGAGAGAATGCTGGAAAAGTTTGGGAAAAGAAGAAGTAGAAGGAAGGGGAAGAGGAGGGAGGAACAAAACTAGAAAAGAGAAACTAAACAAAAGAGGATAGGCACTGTCAGAATATCATATAAGGCTGAAAGAAGGAGAACAGGTGTGGGACGAGATGGAAGGAGTGCAGAATTGGGAAAGCGAAATAAGGGTATCAAGACAGGCAAAAGACGTAAGGGAACTAATAAAACCGCTGGGAGAGATTTCGAAATATTAAAGAAGAAAAGAGAACGTGAAATATTATAGAAGAAGGGAGAAATATTAAAGAAGAATGGAAACACTTCTTAGTGCCAACGCGTTGCACCTGAAACACACTCTCACACTCGCGCACTTTCGACGTTGACGGTTAGCTAGCCCGTTCCTCGAACTCGAGGACAGGCCGGAACCGACAACAACAAGCCGGCTCGCTTGTTTCTTCTGCGCACTTAGGGCTTGGCCGCATCGACCAAGATCCCTTGTATCGATGCGGCTAGGACGTATGCAACGTCGCAGAGGAAAAGGAAGAGAGAAAAAAAGAGGAAGAGAATATAAGAATATGTGCACACACAGTCAAGGAAACAGAGCACTCACACACACACACACACACACACACACAAATTAACAGTCATATACACGCAAACGCACCAAGCGCGGGAGCACACATTCATGCATAGNGATACATAACCTTGAAACACAGAACGCAAAACAAACACACAACAGGATTAGATTTGAGAAAGAATAAAAGAAAGAATAAAATAGGAAAGGATTATTGTAAATACTTGCTAAATTTAGTGAAACACTAAAAGTTTTTTTTATTAAATTTTCTGATTCTTAATTTAGGAAATTATTTTTATAATTCTGACCAATTTATGTAATTTTTTGATTTTTGAAAAAATATATTTGCTTTTTCTTAATGATATGATTCATACAATGAATTTAGCAATAGTATTTTTAAAATAGCATTAAATTGACTACTTTTTCTCGTAAAATTTTCAAGAGTGACTGTTCCTTTCAATTGTTATAAAAAAGGCAATTTTAAATAAATAAATTAATAAATACCTCTAAAACTAAATTGCCAATCGTTTTGAAAAAATGTATGACAATAAAAAATGATAATATCTATTTAAAAAGAGATACCTAGACACCAAAAACTACGGAGTGCACCATCTAGACGGTATACCCCCAAAAGAACATAAAAAACTTGTTAGACCTCTAGATACCCTTAGTTCCAAGTTATGGCCATATCAACAAATTGAAATTTTCCTTTTTCTGACAACTAAAATGGCTTACAGCTCAAAATAGAAGCATTTTAGGTAAAAACACATAAATACCTTTTTTTGTATATTTTAATAAATAAGTTTAATATAATATCGTGTCCTTATAGGTACTACCATCTGGATAATAACACAAGAACTGTGGACCTGAGCTCCTAAATTTTAATTTTTGATTAATTCAAATTAAACAACAAATTTTTGTTAAAATTAAACAATTGAAAAATTAACATTTTGGAGATCAGGCTCACAGTTTTGGTGTTATTATCTAAATAGTAGTACCTATAAAGATGTGTATATTATATTAAAGTTATATATCATCAAAAACTATTATGGACGTTTTTTTCATATAACTTGTCACGGGGCAACTGGGCTTTAGCGCGACAGCCGCGAAGATGCTGTCACGTCAACAAGGGGAATTACTCACTCTTTTATATCCGCACGGCTATCCTTCGATGATGCTGAAGTCGGCGACGGACGTTAGCCGTCGGTGCAATGCCAATGCCGACTTCGCGAAGCTCGCCGCGCTTTCTTCGCGTATAGAGTCTCCGGCCAGGCACGCGTTCTATAGCCGCGCCGCGATGTAACCGGCTTTATTCTACCGGGTTCGTCGGAAGGACGCAATAGGTTTACGGAAGAAACAGACATGCGTTCGTGTTCAAAAGTAAGATGTCTATATTCACTCAAGATGTTAATACAATGTAAGGCGTGCCGCGAGAGGACGAGTTCGCACTCGCGGCTCGCACTGGAGACGAGCTGGCGACTCGGTGGCAGCGAGCCTCGCTCGGCGTCTGTAGTCGATTCGGTGATCTATAAATCGCGCAGTAGCTAATATTACGGACTTACAGTTTCGACGCGCGCGTTGGTTCCTCGGTCGCAGCGTATCCGTCGGCTGCCGTCGGGGAAAAGTCCTGGATGGCCGGGAGGCATTCCTCCTGGCTGAAGCAGTGACGTGCTGGGGTACCCCGGGTGCTCAAGGTGATGGTGGCTCGGGTGTGCTCCTCCAGCGGATGGTCTCTGGTCGTCGATGCTCTCTCACGTCTCGTAGATACGGATAAACACGCATGAAATGGTCGCGCGACGCGGCGAGCGCGCGAAATACGAATTCGCGTTTGCTCGTCACAAACTAGTGACCAAATTTCCTGCAGATATCTATGCAGAAAGGACTACAGAAATTTTCGCAAAAATTTCTGCACATTTATTTCGTAAGCAAATGTCAAATATATCACGAATTTTTTGCAGAATTTCTTGCAGGTTGACTGTAAACCAACGTGCACACTGCATGTAGGTTTCCTTTAGGATTTTATATATGGTGTTTTCTGCATGTAATTCTGCTGAACTATCAACTGGTCTACCTACGGGTCATGTACAATATCTTACACACAATTCTGCATATTACCTGTATGTCGGCATAAAACAATGTTTGTAAAAAGTTCTGTAGGTTTGTTTGCAGATTATTTTCGTAAGGGGACTTTACATTAAAATTTCAAAATTTCCCTTTTGTCGGGACCAGGTAAAATATGATCTTAGCTAATTACAATTATGTAAGAATAAATCTAATTTTGAATTGCTCTTCAACTTTTGGTATTTCCGAAAACATATCATATAATTTTAATGCATAGTCCAAAAGTTATTTAAAGTATTTTAACTGAATAATATTAGAAAAAACGATTTAAAACTTGAAGTATTTTTCAAGTTTTCAATTAGCTTCTTGATCTTTAAGTAAATTTTATTGATCCTCAATGTTAACAGACATGATATTTCAAAGTGAATTACGCTATTTGAGTTGATAACCTCAAAAGTAGATACGATACAATTATTTGTAATGATCAAGTATTTAAAATAAACTATAATAGAATTCGTTATTAAAGAATAAAAATAATTAAAAGAATTCATAAGCGAACAATTCTAATATGTTTCTATACGCAAATAAATGAACAGAAAAATGTTTAATCTGTAAATACAATTATAATTATCAATCAAAATGATTGAATTAGAATTCAAAAACATAAACTAAGTCGTATTAGAAAAAATAGAATATGCTACGTAATTTTGCTATAATGCAAAAACTAACTAGGCAAAATTTTTTATGGTATTGAAAATAATTTTAAAATAATATTGATAATAATTAAGGAAAAATTAATATTAATCATCAATTAAATTAATTCAATTAATTATTATTATTGATTTATCATTATTCACCATTAGCACTCATTTTCCATGCTACCAGGAAAATTAATTTTAATTTTTAATAAATAAAAACCGAGCTATGGTAGAAGCAAGTAAATCACACTAGCGCAAAATTAATGCAATATTGTTACACATTATATCTTATTGAATATGAATATTATAATTATCAAAACATAAAATCTCATTATTGTAATATATTTTTCCACTACTTGGTATCCCGGACCTCTAGTCAATATTATTATTAAATAAATCAATTTAAAATCATGAATTTAACTTGATTTAGCGATGCAGGTCTGGAAATATGCACTGCTTTTTAAATTGTTAAAATTATTCATTCTATTAATGCATCCAGGATCAAGAAGAATGGTAACCGTTTCAATTTTAACGCTTATTTGCCGGTCCCGTCGTCTTATAGTTTATCGATGAAGCACTCGAATTATTATACTAAGGGGCGGATCTGTGAGATAATATTGATTAAAATTACAACATTTTATTATACTTTAAGGACCTTTACAATTTCGTAAAAATCTTTAAATATATGTACCTTATTTAAGCAATGATACTCAACTTACGCACATCTGAGCTTGTAACAATCTATCGTTACGAAGAAACGTTACGAAGAAGATGCTCACAATAAATACACCAATCTTGCGGTGGCTACTATTACAATGAATGTTAAAGATGTAGAAAATAAAAATGTATGGTTCTTAGATGTGTCAAGGATTAAAGATCCTATTAACAATAAAAGCGAAGAGCAGCACAACATCGAGAGAGTAAGAGCATTTACGGAGAGTATAACTATAAATGACGAAGGCCGACATAAACCAAACCTGTCATGGCAAGAGTGTCATCCAGAATTGAAGAAGAACAAGAAGATGCCAATTCAGTGATTAGATCCCGTGGTGAAGAAATTGCACGCAGCCCATAAATATTCAGAATACGACAAGATTTTCCAAGAATAGCTGAAAGAAGGCATTATCAAGCGCGTTTCGCTTGAAGAAGAAGCCTATTGTGGTAATTATTTACTGCATCGACCAGTATACAATAAAAACTCGACGATGACTATTAGGCCCATTTATGACACATTGGCCGGCACACTACCCTTTAGCAGCAGCCTGGAAAACGGCCCTAATTTGATAGAGCAGGTCATCGATATTTTATTGCGCTTTATACAAAGTAATATTGTTGTTATTGCGGACATTAAAGAAGCTGTCTTGTGGATAAGCGTAAATTAGGCGAAGCGCGATTATTTACGATTCTTGTGGTACGATGTGCACTGAAATTTGATTATCTATCGACACTGTAGAGTAATATTTGGAGTATGTAGCAACTCAATTATTTTAGTAACTCATTTAATTTTGAAACGCGAGTTTCGCACATAAACACATGTGAAATCAGTTGCACCAGGTAGACCGCGAATATATCTACGAGCCGTAAAGGCAGGTCCGTACGAAGCGGGATGAGCGCGCGCTTGCAACAACGAAAAGGTGAGTTCACCAGACAGCTGCAACCCGGCGTATACCAGTGAGCGGCGCAGCCTTAGCATACCAGGCGACGAGCACAGCGCGCGCTATGCGCCGCGAACACATTCACCCGCCAGACAGGTATACTGGCGCACACATCCACACCACGAGGCTATATAAGGCTGACCGCGAAGCGTTGAAGGCAGTTCAGCTTGAGCTTCCGATCCTGGAAGCACCGTAAGCACACGATGCTGTAAAAAGAGCCGGAGCCAGACAACCGCCGACGAAACCGTTTTATGAGCAAACGTGACAGCCAGTCTGCATAGCCTACACCCGATCCCCCCAATCATCATTGTGAGCACACTGGATAATCGGGAACCCAGAGCGTCTGCGAGTCTCGTCCTCGTGAGCACACGTGGACGATACTCAAAGTCGCTGAAACCGACCTTCACACTGACGTCTCGCTACTCCTTTTGCCATTGTGCACACACAGATTTAAGAGAGTGACTAGACCGACACCGAAAGTCCGCAGTCGTGCGCTCGCGTCTCTGCGGAATAAGGATAATCTCAAAACACCGTATTGACGATCCGATTACCACAGGGCCCAGATGTTTCGTGCAGTGGCGATTTCGATTGCCCTGTGTGCACATAGGGCAATTGAAATCGCCACCGTACGAAACATCCGGGCCAGAGAAGCCGTGCACACACGATTTTGTCGCGACTGAATGCTACAGACACCCGCACCACACTGACCGTTACCGCGCCGTAACATTGTAACCGCGCCGATCTACCGTAACACCACATTTGTAACTTGACTTGTCAAGGCGAAGTCTTCTTAATGTCCGCTGCGTGATTAACTTTCTGTTGCAGGTGGGCAATAACATCGACAACCCACAGTTGTAGCTAGTCCTTTAAATATATTGTTACTCTTTATATTACAATAAATGAAGTATTTAATTAATGACCCCTTTTCCCCAATAAATCCAGGTTACCGACTGAGAGCCCGACAAACGAAGAAAGTACTACCGTTACAATCTACACTTGGATATTTATTTGCAAGAAATTAAAAGTAGACATAGTGTAGAAAAGCGCAATTATATGAATGTTTTTAAATTTAGACACGGTTTTTACGTGGATAATTGTGTAACTAGCGTTAATAATGAATAAGATTTAAATAGTTGTGCGATGGAGATAAGTCTATTTGATTTGCGCGGTTGGGAGCACACCAATGATGATACTTTTTCAAATATTAGTGAACTTTACAAACTATTATAGGATAAGACAAGCGACACACTATCGCTCAACGTGTCAAATTTACAGAAATCAATTGGCATAGTAGAACCACGAAGTAGGGGTGTGCGAGTCAAAAGTCGAGGTTTACATTTTTTTACGACATTATGATGCAAATAATTAAACCAAAGACATGATAATATATTATAAGTGTTTAGAATTTAAGTTGACATATGGATTGAAAAGATTCAATAGATTACAAAATCAAAAAAATGTTGATAGGTTGAAAAATCAGTCCAAATAAACAATCGAGTTATTTTTTAGGCAAATTAAGCTTGAATAAAAAACTCGAAAAAGTACTCGAAGCTTTCAGTAATATATCACTGTTACGAAACAGAGAAAAATCATAGTAGTCATTAATGATGAAATATTGGGAATGTGGAGGCATATCCAGGATAACTAAACAACACTATAGTCTTTATTCACTTTCGTTTATTTAATATAAAGAATCGAGACACTTCCTGTGAAAACTATCTTTCGTCGTACAGGTATATATATATATATATATATATATATATATA
>JAZHPH010000167.1:244343-255748 GCA_037356405.1 Nasonia oneida
CGTCGTACAGGTATATATATATATATATATATATATATATATGTAGCGAGCGAGCTGGACTCAGCCGCTTTGTTGTCGCACCACAATTTCATAGGAAAGAAATTGTCAGTCAATATCACTTTCAAAGAGTTGTTCAGAGACATCAGTTCCTCGCAAGCATCACTCATCGAGACGAACTCAGCCTGACAAGTTGACAATGCCACATAATTTTGCTTGCGCGTTTGCCATTTAACTGAATCGCCATACAAATAAGCATGGTTCATTTTCGTGGGACTGTAGACCAATTTTCAAAGAAGCTTCTGTAAATCTTTCGTTCAATCGCTTTGGACTTACTTTCAGACCGTACAACGCTCTTTCTAACTTGCAGACTTTACTCAATCTTGTTTCATTCGAATATTGAACTCCTTCCGGAATTTCCATATATATGTCTTCATTTAGTGTGCCATTCAGAAAGGCAGTTTTCACGTCCATGTGACATGCTTTCAGACTATATTTATTTATGATTGCGAGCACTGCTCGGATTAGAGGTAATCGTGAAACAGGTGCATAGGTTTCTTGCAAATTATAAACATTCTTATCTTTAAATCCTCTAATCACAAGCCGAGCCTTGAACTTTTCACGATTGTTACTTTCTATCTTTCTTTTCAGTACCCAACGTGAGTCAATAATGTTTGGCTTTCGTTCTTTGTCTTTCGCTTTTGGTCTGTCCAAACATTGTTTTTATACATTGAATTCAATTCCTCGTTGATTGCCTCTACCCATTTGTTTTTGTCTTTCGTAGCTAGGGCTTCAGCATAGGATGGAGGATCACCATTAATGTTTGCAATCAAAGCTTGAATTTGTTCATCTGCTGAAGATCGTTGTCTCCAAAAACAAATCATTCGTTGAATCTAACGTCGCAACTTTCATATAGCATTCCATTCTTTGTATCCAACTAGAATCGTTTGAAAACCTAGCGATCGAAATTTTGGACCTACCTTTTGCTGTACTTTCATATATGCCAGACAGCCAAATCGTTTGATCTGTGTCAGGTCAACTTTGATTTGCGGATTGAATTTTTCCAACGGAGATATCATATTGTTCGATACATGTGGTGTCCGATTATACGCATAGATTGCCGCACACAGAGCTAAATCCCACATGTTTTCAGGTAGCTTCGAGTCATACATTAGTGTTCGAATCTTACGTTGTATCGTTTGATTCAATCTTTCCGACGTACCGTTGTGTTAAGGAGTATCCGGACAAGCCGATTGATGTTCGGCTCCTAGTTTCTTCAAAACTTCAACCGTATAACCACCGGTATACTCAGTGCCTTAATCTGTTCGCAGGTAACATACCTTTGCGTCCCTTCCCAAGAGATTTCGAGCACTCTTTACAAAAGCTTCGAAACAATAACCCGTTTCGTCTTTTGTTTTCATGGCATAAGCCATGACGAGTCTCGAACTATCATCAATAAATACAGATATGTAGGATGAGAAGGCGGACTTATCTTTCCCATAAGATCCGAATGAATTATCTGTAAAGGTTCTTTCGCTCTAGACTTTAATTTTGAAATTAAACAAACTTCACAGTTTCGAATGCTTTCGTCGAACTTGCATTCGTTCATATCTTTAATTTCGGGATGTTTAGTCTGTAATTTGTTTAGATATTCAAGCGACGCGGGACCCATTCGTGTGTGCCACAGCATAGCTTTGTTACTAATTTGTCTCTTAGCACTTTCGAATTCTATGATGCAGTCTGGATCTTCCTCAATTGATAATTTTAATTATAATTTAATTTCGATTTCTTGAATCAACTTTTCTGTGACGCTGTCTTGAAAAATCCATTATGCACACACTATATAAAAATATAAATTTATTATGAAAACACTGTTTTTATAGCTTTATAGGATATATTTATAGTAATATATTTATAGTATTTTTATATTATAAATTTCACTATATTTTTTAGATATTAGATTTTATCAGATCCAATAAATGACATGTAAACATTGACATTAGAGGTTATGTTATCCTTGTTGGCCTTATGAAAATTGTACATATAGATATAGATCTATGTATAAAAGTTACTGTCGCTGAGAGCGACCCCTGTTGCTCATGATGGTCTCTAGTCTTCATGAACAGTAGCGCATTTTTTTCGACCTAACGCGCTGTAGTTAGCTCGTAAGTTTGAATTCGAAATAAGGCTGTTACCGGTCACAGTCGAAAAGGAACAGGGAACAGATATACAGCTTAAATAACAGTTCGCTGTTCCTCACTTATATAGATATACTAACCAATGTTATCTTATTGTATATGATATTGTATCTGTATTTGTTCTCTGTTCTTTTTTGCCTGTAACGGCCCCAACGGGCTTTATACATAGGTAAGTATAACTATAGATATGAGGGCAATATAGATAACAGCGTGATCTTCCTTGTATCTGTATCTGTTCCCTGTTGTGGATATAGGTTGATTTATTTTACTTTTATATTACACACACACACGCGCGCGCGCGCGCACACATAACAGAAGCTAACAAATAATAAATATAGTAGATATATGTATGTATGTTTTTTTTTAACCTTATTTAACGTCGCTCTACTTATGCTACGAGGCTATAAATCAGCGACGGAGGCTTGTGATGTGTTGGGAAACAAAGCACATGAGTGTACACAGTGGTGCTCGTGTCAATCGGCATAGATCGGGGAACGTACCCGGGGGAACATCGGGCGACAAGCCAATCTGCTTTACCGATCGAACCATCACAGACCTCTATCCTATAACTGTTTCGCATTCGCCCAGGCTAAAGCCCGTGAAGCAAGGGAAACCCCGCAATTTTCTGAAGGAAAATTGCAGGCGAAAAACCCGCCTCGAAACAGTCGGTGTCCTGGGTACTTTTCGCGTTGAAAAACACTTAGAAAAAATTCCGAGTGACCTCACCGGGAATCGAACTCACGACCCCTTGAGCGGCCGAGTTTCCGCCAGTTAAGACGCGCGTTAAGCGCGCCTTAATCAACTGAGCCACGGACCGCTATTTATGTATGTATATGTGCGTTAGCGTGAAACAATTATTTGACTTGAAAAATTATTAATTTTGCTATACATTATTTATATATGTTGTTTAAACAATTTTTTTTTGCAAATCTGATGACACATTCGTAATTAGTGCACTTGAAAACCTTATATTACATACATTTTACGGCCCATTCATGTTTTCAAAAAAGTGGTTTAAGGTGGTTAGGTCCCCTTAAAGAAGTCCAGAAAATATTCAAATCAAGTTTGAGTATTTAATTTGTAATCTCTATGCAACTTTATGTTTCTAGATTCTAACGAGCTTTTAGCATTATCGCGTTCTTTAAAGCGCTTATCTATTTCTTTTGCAATCAATGAATTTACATTTACAGTGTCGGAATTATTTTCTGAACTCGGTACTTCATTTGAATTACTTACAGCTTTGTATCGTTCAGACATGTCTGGCATTGAGCCTGCTCGACCAGTTGATGTTACTTTGATCAGATGTTCAAACAAAGTCCTTTGGTCTGGTTTCCATATTCCACCAGTTGATCAAATTCTTCACGAGAACATTTAAGCAGATCATTCATCTCGTCCAACTTTCGTTTCATTTCGGCTTCCGATTTTCTTTCCATTTCTGTTAATCTGCTTTCGAAACTGTCCGCCACAACTTTCATTTTATCCTCAATTTCAGTGGAATTTAAGAAATCATTAGTTTGATTTTTTCAACTAGGCGCATTGTCTTTCCAAGAATCATTCATAAAGTCTTTATTTATTATAATTTTCGGAGGTTTTATAGTCGTGATATTAGTGATTTTGGGGTACCTTCCATTAAATCTTTCATTTCTTTCGAGTATTTAACTTCCTTCAAGAATACATTTACTTTCGGACTTTTGAAAACAAAGAATCTTTCGTTTTTCGGATCTCCAACTTTCGTGATTTCTATCCTTTTTTCTTCCTGATCTTTTTCCGAAGTGCAGTACGGAAGAAACATTTCTTCTCCCGCAGCATGAATTTCGGCCAATTCCCTTTCCAGCAGTTTCAACTCCTTTTCTTCAGCCTCGGATTTATCTGCAGTTTATTGTACAATTTTATAAGCTTATATTTAGAAAGTATTGGACGCACCAAAGTAAGTTTATGCATGTTTTATTATTGCAGATAAACAGACTCTATATTTATGAGTCAAAACATTGCATTTAAAATCAAAAATGGGAATCGTTCTATAACAAGTAATGTTTTTATTCTTATGACCGAACACAAGCAAATCAAATAAAAACGAGCAAGTACTATGGCATCCGAACACAAGATTACCACAATATTTACTCAGACACATATGGCTTATTGCTCTCTCAACCAAACACAAGTTAATCGAGCAACAGCGAGTGTATGCTGTCAATTTATAATATCAAACAAGAGATCATATACCGATTTCCCTTTTGAATCCACTCTCAGTGGTGAACCAGATTTTGGTGTCGTCCAGGTGCACCGTCACCTTCTCATTGGGAAAGTATTCCCGGAATCCCAAGTTCCATTTCCACTTTTACTCACAAGTTTTACTTTCCGTTCAAAAATTAATCTTTCAAATTTTTACTTTCCGTTCAAATAATAACTTGCCGTTGAAACATTAAACTTTCAATTTTAATTTTCGTTCCAAACTAAATTTCATTTTATTTATTTAAACAATTTTATCGATTTCAATTTAATTATGTATATATATACACATGTACATGCATAAGCACGACCCTGTATATACAGGTATTCACATATATGCGTCCATATATGTGAGTGGCTGACTCGCAGGACTCACTGTAAATGCGCAACTACAGCGAGCTTGCCTTCTTTCCGATGGCTTTCCTTCGAGCTAAGCGAGCATAGCTTCCCGCTCTGCGGCGATCCACCTATACTCGCAACGCGCCCATATACCTATAGCGCGCGCTGCTTCTCGGGTCGGCCCGATCGATATTTCGTGTATATATATATATATATATATACAAGCTTGCGCACCACAGCTTAGTCTCGCGCGTTTGTTTTAGTTCTGTCTCTTTATCTCTCTCTCGGTCGCGCGCGTAGCCTACCTCAAGCGCGCCTGTCCCGGCCGGCGTTTGACTTTCCGAAAAGAGAGCATGCATTTCTTCACTTTGTTTCTAACGCGTGATTTTTGTTCCTTCGACGCCATTTTAACAAATCTTTCGACTTTCAATCTTTTCTAACTAGAATGATTTTACTTTAATGTGATTTTATTCGTTTATAGATTTTCGTGCGATTAGATTTAACGTTCCTTTTGAGTTTTTGTTGCAACAATAGTATCCATAAAACGTTGCACTTCCGAAAAACTATGTGTGTTGTTTCTAGGAAAATCGTCGCGTGCAAACAAAATATTTTCGCGTAGGTTATTTCGCATTCGATTTTTCTTTCTTAAAATTGTTATACACGCACTCCCGAATTAACGCACTTCTTTCAAACGTTCACTCGCGTTTAATTCACCTACTAGACGATTTTCCACTTACTTGCTTTCTCAGCAGCTTTCGTTGCTTCCTGTGCTCCTTCGCCTCCTGCAGTCACGTTCTGTTGTCTCTTTAATGTTGATTCTGTAACTTCCGAGAGATTTGTTGTAAGGATGTTACTTTGATTGTAATGTCGTTATCGCGAATATGGTGGGCTAACGGGGTCTCTAATTATGAGAGAGAAAGAGAGAAGTGCGCGATAGAGGCATGCAGCCTATTTAATTAAAATCACTCACCTTTTCCATTATCTCTGCAATGGGCCTGCTCTGCTTCCAGCACGTCCTCTCAGCGGCTTTAGCTCAGCTTTCGAAGCAGATGGTTTCGATTTGAACGGGGCAACAGGGATCAGGAGCTTTCGGGTTAATTATTCACTCGCGATTTAAATTTTAATGCAGTTTATTTAATTTGCCACAGAATTTAGATAACGCTCGCTCGCAACTATCAAAAACTTTTGAATTATTTATCGAAAACAAGGAACCACAATGTAAACGGTCTACGACTGCAAATTATTCAAATTTAAATGATAGAAGTTTTCGAAGTCTTTTTGCCAGTTGAAATATTATAAGTCCTGGATCTGAATTTTCCTAAGTCCCGTGTTGTAAAAAATGATTCCTGGCGCGATCAAAAATATTCTAAGTTCCAAGATGTTATACCGGACCGGGCTCGGGCAGAGCTTTCGCGTGGCAACGATTTTTGAAGCAAACTGACGTTGTGAGGACCTGTTGCTGGGCTCTTTTATGCTCTCGTAGGAGAGGCGATCTCCGATTTTCGTCTCCTCCGCGGGGTGGGTGTTTGGCCAATTAGGAGGCCTAGATGCAGCTTCTTGCCTTATTTGGAGCTTTTTATGCATGTGACGTAGTAGAGAGCG
Organism: Nasonia oneida; assembly: GCA_037356405.1. Lineage (NCBI taxonomy): Eukaryota > Metazoa > Arthropoda > Insecta > Hymenoptera > Pteromalidae > Nasonia > Nasonia oneida. The sequence continues at coordinate 250,709 of JAZHPH010000167.1, forward strand.
CCAATCAGAAAACCAGAGTAAAAATCATCTTCTCTAGTACATCGAGTCCCCTCGTGCTCTTCTCCTATCAAACTCGCCTCTGATTTACTTTCTTTATCTGCAGACTCATAGAAGCTTCCTCTGTGCATTTTGAGCTGACTTGCGCGGTGTCCTCTTTGGCGGCTCCTCGAGCTTCCAGCGCGCGTGACTTATGTGTCACTTGCCGATAGCGTTGCGCTCCGCGGTCTCTCTTCATTGCACGTGTATCGCTTTCGGGTATGCGTGGTCCATGATGTACAGTAGGCCTCTTATTTTTTTTCTCTCTACTTACGTCTTCTGTGTTCCCACCGTGGAGCCGAGATGTGTGCGTGAATATCGGTGTGCTTCGCTTAGCTTTGTGCCTCTCGTCGTGGAGTCGTAAGGTGTGCGTGCATATTGGTGTGCCTCGCTTAGCTTTGAGCCTCCGCTGTAGAACTGTAATGTATGTGTGCGTATCGGTGTGCTTCACTTAGCCTCTTGCCGTAGCGTGTGTATACATCTCGGTGTTCTCTTTTATCTTTATTATTTTATGTGAATTTACTATTATTATTGATTTTCCTAACTGATTTTACTTCGAGTTTAATTATGTTTTTATGTTTACTTCGCCTTACGTTGTCGTTCCTTATTCTTATTAATTCAATTAAATATTGAATTTGTCGAGTTTGTTATATCTTAGTATACACTGCATTCTAGTAGGGAAAGTAAAAATGGATTTACTTTATATTAACTAATCTTATTAGTTTTTAATATTTTAAGAATGCGAAAGAAAGTGAGCATTTCACACTGGCTGGGGCTCCATAACCTGATGAATATTGGGAATGTGGAGGCAGATCCAGGAGAACTAAACTACACTATAGTCTTTATTCACTTTCGTTTATTTAATATAAAGAATCGAGTCACTTCCTGTGAAAACTATCTTTCGTCGTATAGGTATATATATATATATATATATATATATATATATATATCTGTATGCGTAGCACCGTTAACTCAGGCGGCCAAAGAAGAAGTGAGCGCGGCGCACTCTCGCACACGTAGCTCGCGCAGCAGATGAGTGGGGGCTCACGGGGCTGAGCTCGGCAGAGCACCGCCGCGTCGCGTATGGGGGCGCTACTTTCAACAATTAGATATATGTAAAAACTCGATAATCGTGGTATTTAAGTAGATTTTTAAGATCCCATGTTTATTTTGCAATCCAAATAAAAACATCGCTAAAAGCGAAACGCTTTGCTTTTCACATAAGGCACTCGCCGATATTTAAAGGTTCGCTGATAAACACACATAGACACACATACACACACAAAGTATGCAGATAATCAAATATTGTTGATAAATTCATTAAACTAATGGGGTAAGACTTGACGATGAGAGATATCCATGTTGATATCCATATGGAATCCACATGAATCCATATAGATTATCTATATGGAAAATCCACCTGGATATCCAGGTATATATTTTCAACAGGGATATTACAAATAATTATCTGTATTTAGACGTTTGGCAAATAATGCTATTAATTTCAGCAAATAACGCAGTTCTTGCATATCATATAACAACGTCCGTTTGATATATTATCTGCCTTAACAAATAATATAAATTAAATAAAAACAACAATTAATAAATAATACAAACAAATTATATATTTAATAGATGCTCATTATCACATCAATATACGACACTATTTAATTTAAAATGCATAGACACCCCCTGGTGGAAATAATTAGGTGTGCCAAAGTTTGCCAAAGTATGCCAAAGTGTGCGATACTGTGCCATACTGTGCTAAAGTGTTCTCGGAAATTTGCTATGCAATTTGGCATACCTTGGCACACATAGGTTTTTCGAAAACAAACATCTCTTTTTTAACACAGTATTGGCATAGTATGGCACAGTATGTCGCAGTATGTCACGGTATGGCACAATATGGCACAGTATGGCACGGCATGGCACACTTTATCACATTATGGCACACTATGGCACAGTGAGGTATATCCCGCCGTCCGCGCGCCAAAACATTGCCATTGCACGATGCTGTCACATCGTACGTCATATCGTACTTATATTGTCCCAGTAGTACATAATAAATAATTTAATAAAAAAAAACATTCTAGCGTTGGCAAGACTTGAACCCGGATCCTTTGGGTTAGTAAGCTGGAGGTCTACCACTGAGCCACGTACTCGTTACAGTTAATGCAAAAATTTAGACTCATGTACTTCAAGTAGCTTTAAATACTTAGTACTTTTACAATATTAATTAACAATTGCCCGAAGTTGTCTTAAAGCCGCTGTCCGCCGTAAATGTTTACGTATATTTCCGTACGCCGCTGTAAAAAATATTCAAATTCCAACAAAATCGTACTTAAACGTACGCAAATGTACTAAAATGCAACAAAGTTCTACGTATAATTGCCTTATCATGCTAATGAATTTTTTCCAATCTCTTTATATTATAAATATAATGTTTGTATTTAGTAGATGTTCAATTTATAATTTTGAATATAAATAATATTAAATTATACATTATGCTATATATTGTGTTCTAAAGTCATGTGTGTGCCAGCGTGTGTGTACGAGTATGTTTTATACAATCTCACAATCTGTGTAACCAGGCACCCCAATCTAATGTAAATTATGAATTTTGCCTTATTTGATAATAATTAGTGTCCATGTATTGATATTTCTTCATACGTAATAATCACATATATTATATTATTATTGTTTCTGATATCTTTATTATATTTTATATATTATTTTTAATCGTAAATATAAAAAATGATTTAAGAAAATTATATATAAGTCAACTAAACCATTACAATAAGTAATTTTAAATATTTAATAATAGTATATATCAAAAAGAAATTTTTGCATATACTCTCAGTATAGACTGTATTAAAATGATAAAACATTGTATTAAGATATTTTATACAAACAAGTATAATTTTCGAGTATTGTATTCTTTTGCAACACGCACCACAACAAAATATAATAAACAACATATGTTAACCGTGAGCGAATCAAGCGTTTTTAGCTAGTTAAAAAAATTAACTTACATCACCAGATCCTCCCCACTTTCCATCAAATAAACCTGGATTAGTATTGTAAATTTCAAGTTCTTTTAAAAAAGTATGATTTGACATTTTACGACTTTTGATGCACATCATTAAAATCTTCTCTGAAATTTTGTAATGTTTTTTCACTACACAAAACATGTTAATTTGTATGTTGTATCTTTAGAAAATGTATCTTGAAAGAAATATTATATCATTGTGTTGGACGGCAGGAGATAAGAGTAGGAGTTATCAACTTTATTTGTACATCATGCGCTATCAGTCAGAGAAAGTAACATATAGAAGAAAATAAATATTTGATTTATTTCCTCCAATAATAAATAATTATTATTTATTAATCTTTTGATAACGATGACTTATAATATGAAAGCGAATTGATATTTTTATAATTAATCTTTCTGTTTCTAATATTTATTTTTCTCCTAACTATAACTACTACGGCTATAGTACCACTTTAATTCCTAGTGCAAATATTGTGTTGTGCCATATTATGCCATTATGCCAGAAATATTGTGTTGTGCCACACTAATTCGTACATTTGGCAATAGTTGGGCACAGTTTGGCGTTATCGGTCGATTTTTGTCAGTAGAGAATTTTAATGAATTTTATTAATATCAATTTTATCATATAAAACAATAAATATCGTGGAATAGCTGTGTCGCTTGAATTCGCCAAATAAGATTCGGAAATGGTAACAATAAAAAATTGTTTACGCAGTTTTATTACAAACAGCCTTTTTAATAGAGGGTCACAACATTCAGATTTAATTTCTCAACGGTATGAAAAAGTTGAAAATGTCCAATGTTAACATTATCGATAACCGAATTGTTTTTGCTATTTTAACATGGTGAAAAAAAAGTACATTAAAGTTATCACTAGCGCAACGCTTGCTTCGTTTACGATTAACAAATTAATTGTAGTGATATTGAATTATTTGACGTGTCATTATTAAATATACTATTAAATATAAGATGTACTATACTCGATGGTAGTTAATTCTTGTGGAATGTTATTCAAATGCTCCAATCAGATTGCCGGATTGATAAATTCTAACCAATCAAAAGCATGATTTCAAAAACTTTACACGAGAATTAACTACCGTCAAGTATAAATAAATGTATTCAATACAGCCAATATTCTATAAAAGTATCAGGACCGGTTTTGAAATTATAGAATAAAATATATATAAATTTTAAATATTAAAAAATACCGAGCGAATTTTCAATTTGGAATATTAAGTTAATAACTTGATATTTTTGGATGAACATTTTATACATGAAAGATTAGGATAATATATTCGAGTAGATACCAATAGATTGCGCATACGTGCTCACCTGAGATCTCATGCCAAAATCTCATCTGTAATTTTGGTCCGGAAGCTGCTGGATCCTCTTATTTAATAAAAAATAAGGTTTTTAATATTGGAAGTCGCCTATAAGGAGATGCTCCTACTCAGAAAAGTTCAAAAAACCACGTTTCGAAGCATTTAAGATGTTTATTCGATTTTTAAAAATTTCTCATCTCAGATCTCACCTTAGATGTCACCTGAGATCTCAGGTAAGATTTTAGATGAGATATTTTTAAAAATCGAAAAAATATCTAAAATCCTTTGAAACATAGTTTTTTGAACTTATTTGGGGGGAGGCTCATGCTTATAGGTGACTACCAATATTAAAAAACTCATTATTGAATAAATAAGAGGATCCGGCAGCTTCCGGACCAAAATAACAGATAAGATTTCGGCATGAGATGTGCATTCAGGTGAGATCTCAGGTGAGATCTCATGTAAGATCTCACGTGAGGTTGTGCAATAGGGTTTATAATATTGTCTTAGAACTTACATATAATACATTTAATATTCATTCTATAATATTATTATGTATTTAGAATACACACACACACACACACACACACACACATATATATATATATATATATATATATATATATATAT
>JAZHPH010000167.1:255812-274149 GCA_037356405.1 Nasonia oneida
ATATTATAACGGGGTTCTTTGTCCCGTGTATAAAGAGTCAGTGACCAATTCACTGATCTATCGAATAGCGAGAGGAGTAAAAGCAGCAGCTCGTTGCAGGCTGTGCGAAGCCTGGCCCGTAGCCCAGTATGCTGTACGAGCTAGTCCTCGAACACGTGAGCCCGCGGAGGCGTCTTGAGAGTTGATGCTACGTAGCTTAATCGCGGATGAAATGTATAATCGAGAGGGGCGAACGCGGGAAAAAGGTAGAGAGTCAGGTGCGAAATAACCAAACGCAGGTTGAAATTCTAGTTAAATTTATATAAAACTAAGTAAAGAAAGATACAATCGCAACGCTAGGTAAGAGATGAAGCAGAGCCTAATGCGGAGAGAGAGAATAGCGATCAAGCGGGTACTTACATTCGCCTTCGTGCTGGCTCGCAAGGATGCCTCGTGGCTCGACCGGAATGGCGCAATCGGACGACCGTGGCCCACGCTGGGCAGCCAGGAAGATACCTCGTGGCCTTGTGTGTGTGGCTGGGTGCAGTGGGAGGACGAGCGGCAATAGCTGCTCAGCTCGTGACCGACGCGTGAAGATTACCTTCACTGGAAAATGCTCGTACCCGGCGACACACCAAGAGCGCGGTTCCGTTGCAGCTACAATCTTCCAGGGCTAGCGCGCGCAAAAGCACCGAGACCTTTAGAGTATACAAAAGAGTTCGACTGTACGGTTCGGCGGTCGGAATCGAAGTCCCTTAGCGCGGGACGCGGCAGCATGGGCAGCACGGACTTTCTCCCACTCTCTCTCGCTACACACTCATACACGTGCGCGGCTCTCTCTCCCTGTGTTCGCTAACTGGGCTTTCTGCTCTCTCACTTACCTTGTTGCTGAAATAACGTTTATATACAGTAATGAGGGACAGAGTCATAACGAGAGTACGCTAGTCAACTCGAAAAAATTGAAAGGAAAATAATCTTAGGCTGATACTTCTTATTTGACCTTGAATTGACCTTCTCAAGGTCACTAAGGCAAACTTGAAATGTCATTTCCGACGTAATTTTTTCTGCTGCTCCGTATTCCGAGGTCAAAAATAGGGGTTCCCGTTAAAAAAACACAATAACCTTCAAATGACCTTGAAAATCGAGTTCAAGGCCAAAGGTGTTGGTGTCATTAGATGTCCCCTTTTGCTCCCTTCAACTTTTGTCAAGGTCATCTTTCGACATCAGTAAAATAAAACCAGACAAACAGCTGTTTAGCAGATTTTTTGTTATTTGACCTTGAATTGACCTTCTCAAGGTCACCAAAGCAAACTTAAAATATCCTTTGCGACGTAATTTTTTCGCTCTATCCGACTCCAAGGTCAAAAATAGAGGTTCCTATTTAAAAAAATCACAATTACCCTCAAATGACCTTGAAAATCGAGTTCAAGGTCATAGGTGTTTGTGTCATTCGATGGCCCCCTTTATCCCCTTCAACTTTTGTTAATGTCATTTTTCGTTAAAATTAGTTTTTCCATGGTTTTTTGTCGTGGTCGGATTAAAATGAAACACCCTGTATATATACTAGTGTGGCTTCGCCCCCCGGCTCGCTTCGCTCGCCAACCCCCCAGTTTTGGTTGTGGTTTTAATTTTAAAACTATTTGTTGAAAATATTATTTATTACTTGGTGTATTATTTAAATGAATCTACAAAAGTATTAAATATAAAATGAATATTTGATTATAGTAATCGCAAAGCAATATTTTCGAAGAAGCAAGCACTGTTATGTTACCAATTCAGTTAAGACAGTTTTTTACATGGTTTTTACTTTCAGAAAATATTCAAGGTGACTATATATGGAATAAATATAAAAATAGTTTTACAGAAGATTATACTGAAAACAAAGAAAATCTTGCACTTTTGCATGTTAATAAAATATTTGAAACAGAGGATAAATCATGTGGATCATTTGGTTTACCTATGCCGAACAGTATAGATCTCAATAACATTGTTAATAATGAAGAAATCGTATATTGTAAATTTATGTTTGAAAAAATGTACGTTCAATTAAATGATGATCAAAGAAGTATTTTCAAAATTTTATGTGAACAAACTCATAAAATATATTTTATTGATGGTCCTGGTGGTTCTGGAAAAACAATTTTATATAAAACATTAATTTATTATTTTATTTCTCAAAACAAAAGAATTTTATCTATGGCATGGACTGGTATAGCTTCAATATTACTTCCAAAGGGAATATATGACCAGTCATAGAACTTTTCGTTTACCTTTAGATTTAACCAATATCGAAGTCTCATTGTTACAATCTAAATCTGACAAAGAAAAATTACAAAAAGCGGATTTGATTATTTGGGATGAAGCTTCTATGATTCCAAAAAAAGCTTTAGAAATAGTCGACAAAACATTTCGTGATCTATGTGATATCGACATTCCTTTTGGAAATAAATTAATAGTATTAGGGGGGGATTTTCGACAAATTCTCCCTGTTTTGAAAAATAGTAGTAGAAGCAGTATTATAGCAGAAACTGTAAAATCATCATACCTTTGGCCAAATTTCCATATTTTTAAGTTAAATATAAACATGCGTTCGTGTCATAAAGAATTTTCAAAATTGTTATTAAAAATTGGAGAAGGAAAAATTACAACATTTAAAATTCCAAATGAATGGAAAACAACTGATGTATGTTCAAAAATTTTTGGTAAAAAACTTTACTTTTCGTTAAATAGTGTAATACTTACTTCTCATAATGAATACACGTATTTTTTGAATAAAAAAATTTTAAAACAAATGGATGGGGAGACAAAAACATATTATAGTATAGATACTGCAACATATAAAGGTGTTGACAAATCTGATGATAATATTTACATAAATTTTCCGATGGAAGTATTAAATAACATTCTTGAAGGATTACCACCTCACGAACTCAATTTGAAAATTGGTGCAAATATGTACTAATAGAATTTTTATGTAACACGCGAACGATTTTCGCGTTTTTCGTACCTATTAATAGGGACTAAAGTGACTCTTTTTTGACCGGCGGGCAAAAAAGTTATTTTAGCGGGCAATAAAAACCTTTATTGCCCGCATATTCAAACAGCGGGCAATAATGGCCTTTATTGCCCGCTAAAAAGTCTTTATTGCCCGCAAAATTTTTTTTTGTAATTTTAGAAAAAAAGTTGATTTTGATAAATTTGCATTATTTTTTTATTTTATATAATGTGCCACTAGACCTGACATTGCTTTTGCAGTGAACCTTTTATCTAGAAGACAACTGTCACCAACTGAAAGTGACTGGAAAGATGTAAAAAGAATATTTAGATATCTCAGAGGATCATCAAAAACAGGCTTAACATTCAGAGCAAAAGAAGACAACATGGAAGCAATTACAGATGCCAGTTTTAGAGACTGTGAAGATTCATTTTCAACAGGAGGATATGTAATCAAACTCTATGGTGACCCAATTATGTGGAGAAGTTATAAACAAACATACGTCTCACTGTCTACCTACCAAGCCGAGTATCTAGCTATGAGCAATGCCTGTCAAGAAATAATTTCTTTGGACAAAGCCATCAGAGACATAACAGGAAAAACTCTGTACCTTGTTACCCTATGGTGTGATAATAAATCAGCAGGGGAATGCACTCAGATGGAAGGAAATCACAAATTGAAAAACTTTGATGAAGACCTAGAAATGATTCAGAGAAAATTGCAAGATAGAGAATAGACAGGAAGCAAAAGTCAGATGGCAAGCATGCATGGAGATTACATAAAACAATGTGTATCGGAAGGCAAAATCATCAGAGTCAAGTGGATATCTACCACAGAAAATATCGCAGATATAATGACGAAACCTCTCCCCACTGAAACTCATAAATACCTCGGGGATAAAGTTTTGAACATACATAGAAATACACACTTAATCTCAAACTCAATTAATAGGAGATCTACTCCAACACTTACTCCTCAATAGACGTACGCGCATTTCTACGCCATTAATCAGCATTTTATCCTGATTAAAGAGGTCGTGATGTAGATGTCAAAGTATCGTCGATTCGGTGTAAAATATTTGCGATTTTCCAGCCCTTTGTTCACGATCATAGGTGCTGTGACAGTGCTCATTAGCAGGCGAACCGAAACCGCCGCTCGTGTCGTCGTACCACAGACTCTCCGCGTAAGATGTGACTCTTTAGCAGCCGGAGCGTAGTTGAGAAGCGTCTCGATGTACGCTCTGTAAGGATAGGTGTTATTAGGCGGCAAAACAATTTTCTGATTGAAAAAAACGTCAATCTGATTGAACATTGAATGCATGAAATTGTTGATCGGTCCGACTTTAAGGTCTTCGGTCATTGCGGTAGCCTCGTCAGCGGGTACGATTTTAGCTTGAACATGAAGCATAGTGTGAGCCAGATCAAAGTAATGCTCGCTACCTGCCGGCACGACAAATTCCAGTGGTGCGTCGAGAGCGTCGCTAAGAGACGACACAGGCTTATAATGCAGAAAGCTGCTGCTTTCAATGGACGTTTGGGTGGCTGGAAGCGTGAAAAGATCCAGCTCGCTGGACATGCATTTCGTCGAGTGAGAATGTAAAAATGCCATTTATACCCCAAACTAAATACGCCTAGGAACAAAAACATCCGTAACACTTCTCAAACTCTGCTGATGCTGCTGCTGAGTACTTCTCTTTTTAGGCCTCTTCTCCGTTTTTCTCGTGACTCTCTTCTTCCGTCCTGCCGTATGTTGTTTGCGTTTTTGCTAGAGCCGATTGTACTCGATGCACGTGTCGTTCTCAACTGACGCCTTCGATGCATTGCGTGTGATTTATAACCAGAGCCTTTCATCATTTCTGCTATCTTTTCACCGGCTTTTCTCTTCAATTTGTTTCCAGACTCTTTAGTACGATATTTACGATAGTACACGTAAAGCTGATCGGGAATAGCTCGGGAAAGCGATGCTGGTCTGTTTCTTAGCGCGACTACACTGCCCATTGACGATGTGAGAAAGGTGCCGTTTTTTCGCCGAGTCTCGGAATCTTCGAAACCGAAAATACGGCAAATTTTTTCGATAAACGTTTAACGTCTGATGCTGATCAACGCAGGCACACTTGCGCTGTAACATGTAGTAGCCCTTTTGAAATGGTGCAACTTCGAGACGCAGATGATCGTGAAAGGAGGCTGATTTATTTATTTCGTTGGCTAGTTGCTCGATCTTGTCGTAAATACCGTGCGGAAAAAAATGCGTTTCCTGCTTTGCCTTTTCCGACTGTTTAAACGTATAAAAGGCGTCCGATTCTTGAATGTGCGTGACAGTGCTCGGCACGTGAATTTCGACGAGCGCAACGGACCAATTCCCGCTGAGCCTGAGCTCTCGCGAGAGATGCGTTGTAAAGCAGCTGGTGGCGTTTTCGTTGTAGTACGTCATACTGCCGTTGCTAAGCAGAACTAGGTAAAAATCGTTCTGGTCCATTTTTTAATTTTTTGCACTTCAGAGGCTTTGATCCACGAGTTGAATTTGTCCGGATAGCCAGCCCACTTAACGAGTAGCTGCTTCTTCGAGCCACGACCCTTTGTACGAATTACGCGTTCTATTTTGAATTGCTCAGCAGCGTCCGACATGCGTTTCGTGCCAACGTGAGCGAGCTCCTCGAGAAAGAAAAAGCCGTCAATCTCCTCGCCGTTCAAATCTACCAGGATAAACGTTTGTAACTGCTGTCTGTTGGATATGCGCTTAATCTTGAAAACTTCCTCGCTAAAGTTTTTTTCGTATCCCTTCTCGAAAGTATTTTTCGTGAGACTAATGCGTACGTAAGATCCGGGCTTGTATTTATTCATTACACCTGACGCCATCTTTTCGCGATTCTTGTAAGTCGATTGCAAACGAGCTATTTTCGCTAAATTTTCGCGCGCTTTCGCAGCATTGTAGATGCTCACGTCACAGGAGCGCATCTTTGTACCGCATGTATCTTTTCGGTTTACACGCACGAGATTGCGCGCACCCGCGTAACCAGCCTCGTGCGAGACATCGTAGTATTGCTGCTCGTACGACGACGACGACAACGACATGCTTAAGTTTGCGAGACGTAGCCACTTGTTCTTTGCTCGATTTCTGGTCAAAGCAGGCGATGCCGGTGATTCGCAACTGCTGCTAGTGTTGTGTTTCCATCAACGCGTCGATGCTCTCTTTACTAGGCAATCGTCGTTTCCCTGTATTATTCGGCTCTGTCAAATTGTTACCAATTTTCACTATTTCCGGGTTTCCAATCAGCTTTATCGGTGTGTCGACTATCTTGATGAATTTGGCGGAAGGAAACGGCCGATGGGCACTTCCGACTGATCCAGTGTTTTTTCCTGCGTGCGACAACGTCGCTAATCAGTTCTATAATATTGGAATCTTGTATGGGCCGGCCGTCTATACTGACTCTGCCAGTGCTATCCTACTTGAGACCATCGCCGCCAACGGTTTTCCAGTGTTTCAGCAGAAGGCACGTTTTTTGAGCTTAGCTCTTGGGCATGCTGTAGAGTATAATTTCTTCAGTCATTGGTGCCGATGTGGCCTCTATTTCGTCGACGTCGCGCTCGTAATCGTGTTCAGCGTGACGTTCGGAATCTTTGAAAAACAGATATCGCCGCAGTACTTGTAAATAGTTTTGACATTTTTCACGCTCATCTTTAAATTTATTCGAATGTAGAATTGTGTGCATCTCGGAATCGAGTCTCGAGAGATTGTCGCCGCACGTTTGAACAGAGTTTGCACACGACTCGTTTACTACTGGCGGTGCTGCTGCTGGCTGAACGTTTTGCATGTGCGAAAACATATCTTCGGGCACGATAATCATTTTTCTCGCACGATCCATTTCAGTCTTCCGCTGCTGCTGACTTAAATAACTTCGAGACAAGAGTCCCGATAATAGGTGCGAGTAGAAGCGGCAAAAAAGCACCACGTGCTGTACGAGAACTCGTTTCTTCTTCTGCCAATCGCTGACAGATTTCTTATTATTGCAAATCGTCAATTTTCTCAGCACATTTTTGTGCTTTTTGAGTCGTCGTTTATACGAGTCTTTGATTTTGACCACACCTTGCAAGATATTCAAAGCGCACTCGCATATGCAACGCACGAGTCTCTTGTCGGCTGTGCGTAAAAGAGCCGTAGGTTGTTGGCGGTCCGTGTGACAAAGAGCGTTCAGTACAGCTACTCGTTTTCTGTTGAAATGCTTGGTGTCGAGCGCAGCCACGGGTATACAACATCCAGCCTGTTTCTTCTTCGATGTTGTTGGCGCCATAGCTTCTCGCCTACTATTCCGAGAACTCTGCACACCTATTTTGTATTTTTACTTTTTACCGAATTTCGGCACGTAGTCGTACTGAATATCGTCGTTAGGGAATATACACGTGCGAACCCTAAACTCGTCCACGGCCGCTTGAGTTAGATCCAGAAAAAGATACGAGTCAGGTCCGCGCGTAGCGTCTATGTAAGCCTCCTGCAGAAACCTCGGATTTTCCGGATAAATTTTTCGCGTGAGATGCCGAATCTGAGCTCTGTTGCGGGGATTTTTAAATATAACAAGATACTTTGAATTTAAACTTATGTCGCGCTGAGACTTTCCCTGGTGAAAAATATTCTGCGTCACCAGAAAGACCGACAAATTCAAATGATGAGACGAACACGAGAACAAATCCAGAACTATATCGTTCGATGATTCTCGCATTAAGTCGTCGAGAATCAGTAGTTTTTTCTTTTCCGTATCCACGGAGTAATCGCTTCGCTGCGGAAGTACCTCTCGAAACTCGATAGGTACAGCAGCACTCCCGCCAACTTTGAATTCACTGCGGTACGTCTCTTGCCACTCAGTATAGTAGAGCAGAACCCTGTCGAAGCGAGCATCGCACCTCTCCGGCAGATGCGCGAGAAATTTTTTCAGAAACCAGCTTTTTTCAGCTCCTGTCGGTCCTTCCATGCACGCCGTAAAAGGATGCTTCCAAGGCGTATCCATCTTTTCGAATAAAGCGCTCTCTCCCGAAAAGCGCTTTTTATTAATTATTTATTATATTATTCCTCTACCGCGGGTGGACGGCGGCGGCGAGCGCGGGCGCGGGCCACGTATGCGCGTATACTCTCGCGGACCTCGTATACGCGTATACTCACGCGGGCCGCGTATACGTGTATACTCACGCGGGCCGCTTATAAGCCTATATTAGGCTCGCCTATAAGCATGCGATGATGAGTGGGTAAAGGAGAGAGAAGGATGTTATAATTACAAGAAAAATTTTAAAATACTTTTTTTTTACTATAAATATATTAAACATAACGCAGAACAATTTATATTACTTAAAAACTAATACAAAAACGAGATTCTTAAATTTACTTTTATTTATTCACAAACAACTTAGATACTATACTTAACTTTTGTAACCGTAAGGGAGCGATAAACCGGGAGTAACATACCTACGCTTTTTTAGAACTAAGCTACACGATTTGATCTCTTCTCGCATGACGACAGTGTGATCTGGCAATCTTTTAATAGAATTAAACTTAAGATTAATGCATTCATTCTCTTCATCAGGCTTAAAATAATTTTCAATCATACTCTTAATGCTAGGATAATTTATTCTCAAAGAATTCGAGAAATTTAGCGAGATACCCTTGACTTTACATTTTTCGGATACTTCGCCAGTTCTCGAATTCACGGTTCTGTAGCCGTAAAATTTCGGACCACCCGAGAGGAAGCTCGTAATATAAGTCCCTTCGTCGAGCTCGTTGGTCATATCGCCGAGCAACGAGCCTAACGGGGGCCTGTATTCTTGTGCGTTTTCGTTGCACACAAATATGCACAAATCAGTGTCGCAGTACAGAGTTCGCTTGCCAAGCGAAAAAAGTTTCAAGCGGGCCAGAGTTGTCGTGTAGGCTGCTATAACTACGTTCGTATATGGAGTAGACTCCACAGCATCGTCGATGTACTGCCAGCTCGCGTACATCACCTCCTCGTTGACCAGCAGGAGACTCAAGACCTCCTTATCCTCGGCCGTTAGAAATTTAAGGAGGTCTTCGCGCTCCTTGACGATCACCGTCTGTTTTAAATTATCGTGCTGTCCGAACTTACCCCAGAACGAGTTCAGACAGAGCTTCGCAACAGTGCACAGGCCAGGGTTTTTCGCGATTTTTTCCAGATCGAGCGATATCCCCTCATTTTTGCGATACTCGCGAACGTAACGCACTTTCGATTCCGCGTCAACACACCAAGCTGGAAACCCCGATGCTTCCTGCTTTAATCGCAAGAAAGTGTCGATGTAGCCAGCGAAAAGTCCTCCTTCACCTGTGAGCGGATCGTACTCGGTCATACTATACTGCCATATGACGAATATTTCAGTTATAGTATAGCCGAGTTCGATGGCTTTTCGCAGCTCATCCGCCACCCAGGTTCCGCTGAACTCTCGCTGACTCGCATCCGGGTGGTAACGATCGCTCTGCTGCATCTCTTCGCAGCATGTACGACACAGTGCGAAGAAGAGCTTGCCGTGCATTTTTATCGGCAAAAGAGGCTGATACAATTTTCTCGGCGGTAAAACCTTACATTTTACCAGCCCATCTATGGCCGAAAAATTGTTGAGATTGCCACCCGTCGGCTCATCAGATTCCTCGCCGACGTAAACTTTTGGATGACCGTCATGGCAGAATTAAAAAAATTAGCAGCCCAACGCGATGCGCTTCTCGCAAGTATCGAAGCTAAAACACGTGCAATGGAGAAGCTGAACGGCCAGCTCGAGCGCTACCAGTAAAGAATGCTGGACATATCAGCGCTGTTGCAGCAAAAACAGCAAAAAGCCGAGCGAAAGGCTTCTCTGGCAGTACAGTTTGTGCCGCTCAACGTGAGGTGCAGAGTGTGCATCACCAACAATTCGGAGCACGACGTGTGGCAGCAGTGCTGGAGGTGCCTTCTCTTTCGCTGCTGGAAGTGCAACGAAAGAGTTGGTGCCTGGTTTACTGCGAGGAGGGCCCAAACGTCAACTGCGCCAACAACGCACCACTCGCAAGTGTAGGTGTATCGCTTGTTTGTAATTTATAGCGTAGAAATTTAGAGTATGTATGTGTGCGGCTGTAAGTATGTTTGTGTGTGTGTGTGTGCGCGCTCGTGTGTCATTTTATTATTTCATTACCTTGTAAGCTGAGTCATTCGACTCATACGCGTTTTTTAATAAATAAATATTGTGCCAGAATTTCTCTTTTTTATGCATGCAAACCCCCCCCACTCCCATCAACGATCCCCAAAGCCGAAATTTAGAGTAAGCTTTGTGGCACCGAGTAGTAGAGTTATATATGCACGCGTTCATTTCGATGCGAATCATTCGTCAAGCGAACGGCAAAGCAGCAACTCGACCATGGGACAGGAGCAGAGCAAAGAGCAGAAAAAAGGTTCTACGTGGGAGGAGAGACAGTCTCTCATGAGAAAAAAAGAGCCAAGAAAGCAGAACAATCAATCGTCATTCTCAACCAACACTTCCTCGTATCCAGAGAAAAGCGGTTATAATAATCTGTCTAAAAAATCCTCCTTCTCCCTCGTCACAGAATCAAAAATCCTTTTCCACAAACACCTTTTCGTGCCCCGAAAAAGACGGCTACAGCAAGCTGAAACGCTAATTACAATAATATATATTTCAAAAAACAATCGGCCCTTTTCAGGACCACCATATAAATTATATACGTGGAACAATATCTCTCTTTACAGCGCAGAAAGGATCAGAGTCGGCGCTAGGGCAATAAAAGCCAAACAGCAGGTATACGCGAGCGACAGGTAGACGGCGGCTTTGGCGGACGCGCGCGAGTATGGCGCAGAGAGGGGAGAGAGAGAGAGAAGCGGGCCCGGCACAGCAGAGGCGGGAGCCACCGCGCCAGAGCTCAGAAGCTACTTTAGTGTAAAAGGAGAGGGGGGCTACGGGCTGGTATAGCGAGAGTCGCGCACGTGCGTTCGAACTCGGGGCTGGTATGGAGTAGACAGCGAAAGAGAGACAGATAGAGAGAGATTAGATTAGATTAGATTAGATAGTTTTTATTTGCGTACATTATGTTGTACAATAATAAGACTCAGCATTATGCGGTGAAAGTAGAATATAGTAAGTTGAGGCGTGTTTAGAATATGTATAGTGTAAAAGTGTACCGATGGTGAAAATGAATAGCGCGAGAATGAGTAGGTGTGTGCGTGTGCATGAATGGGTATGAGTTATATGTTTTCGAGTTGAAAGTAGTAATTTCTAGCAAGTTTTCTGAAGCTGACAGTAGATGAGGTGTTTCTGATGTGAGATGGCAGGCTATTCCATAAGTATGAGGCGCTGATATGAAACGAGTTCCTCAGCGTCTCAGTTGTGAAGGCAGGTATTTCCAGAGGTGTCACCTTGCCCCTCACAGGCCGGAGCGAGACGCGGAAGTCAAAGAAGGCCAGTACGTATGATGGTACGACCGAGTTAAACATTTTACGAAGGAAGCAGACTGTGAAGTAATTCCTGCGTCCGGCAATGGTTAGCCACTGCAGCTCCCGCCTGTAAGGGGGGATGTGCTCATCTCTCCTTACACCATAGATGTACAGGATTCCTATATTCACGAGTCTCTGTAGTTTTAAGTCGAGTTCCTGCGTCAAGTCCCAGTATACAAGGGAACAGTAGTCGATTAGCGGAAATAGGAGTGCTTGCACGAGATATTTACGCAATCTGAGATTGCTACTCTTTCTAAAAAAGTAAAGCCTGTACATTAGCGAGTGAGCTCGTTTACACACTTGTGTAACGTGCTCCTTCCACGAGAGTTTAGAGTCAAGCACCAATCCTAGATTACGCACAGAAGATTCAAAGCTGGCCTGGGCACCCCCAATATTAATGAAAGTGTTAGCTGTAGAGGGAAGTAGATTTATGTAGTAAGGGGAGTCCAGGACAATTGCTTTGGTTTTAGTAACATTAATTTTAAGCTTGTTTTGCGCAGCCCAGCCCGTTATCCTCTCGGCATTAGCACTCATCTTGTTTGATAAAGAATCGAGCTCCTCGAGGTGGCAATGACTGTAAATTTGCAAGTCATCCGCATAAATAAGATGGAAAACATCGGAGTCTAGGCAGAAACCGATGTCGTTGATGTACAATGCGAACAGCAGGGGACTTAAAACGGAGCCGTGCGGGACGCCGATGTTAAGACGCTGCGAAGAGGAACGCTCGCTATCGTCACCAACGACGGCTTGCTCTCTCCCAGTGAGATAGGAGGCAAACCAGCGGATAACCTGCTTAGAGAAGCCGAAAGTGGTTAGCTTCCTCAGGAGCCGAACGTGACATACAGTGTCAAACGCCTTGATAAAATCAAAGAGAAGAAGGAGTGTCACTTTCTTTTTGTTTATCCCGACCCTGACATCATCAGTTAGCTTAATTAGGCCAGAGAGAGAGAGAGAGAGAGAGAGAGAGAGTCACGCTCGGGTCTGCTAAAAAGGGTAAAAGGAGGAAGGCTGGCATCGTATGCGTAATATAGCTTTTGTTTACAAATTATTTATAATTATTTATAAATAAACAAATAAAAGTCACCCATCGATGACAGACTGTTTATGACAATAGCGGTCGTAAATCATGTTTATTAACCTTATCAGCGACTGTTGATATAAACATGAGCTTCTGTTTACATAAACAACTGGCGTTAGCCACGGGACTGGTGACGTCACTCTAGGCCACGCCCTGTCTCTCCATACCAGCTCATATACTACTGCTATACATCTTATAACAGGCTTATAGTAGAGCATTTTTTTTTTCAACTTTTTGCCGAGCCTTTTATATTAAAAAGAAACATTTTTTACTTAAAAATAAAAGTGTACAGACAACCTAAGAGTCATCCTGTCATTCGATTATTCTCTACTAGAGTAGACCAGGCTTATTATAGAGAATTTTTTATTTTTTCAACTTCCTTTCGAGCCTTTTATATTCGAAAAGTAATGGTTTCTTCCTTTATAATAATATTGTATCAGAATTGATATACAGATCTTTTTTTAACTGGTTTACGTGTGTATAAATGATTGTTAACCAAGACTTTTTTTTATTTTCTCAATTACCTGTCAAACCTTTCGTAATCACAAAGAATCTTTTTTTTCAAACGTACAAACCTGTATACTTGGTTC
Organism: Nasonia oneida; assembly: GCA_037356405.1. NCBI lineage: Eukaryota > Metazoa > Arthropoda > Insecta > Hymenoptera > Pteromalidae > Nasonia > Nasonia oneida. The sequence goes on from JAZHPH010000167.1 coordinate 268,925, forward strand.
TATACATCGTATAACGTGCTTATAGTAGAGAATTTTTTAATTTCCACTTCTTGTGCAGCCTTTCATATTCGAAAAGAAAAATTGTTACTTTAAAATAACAAGGGGACCTGTATAATTAGTGTCATATGTCTTAAACCAATGCCCAGTCAACCTGGGAATCATCCTGTCACCTTATTATCCTCGTCTCTGATAATAAAACGTGCTTGTAGTAGAAAATTTTTCATTTCTTCAACTTCCTGTCGAGTCTTTCATAGTGAAAAAGTACCTTTTTTGTTACATAAAGACCCGTATAACTGGTGCTATACATCGTAGAAAGTGCTTATAGTAAAGACATTTTTATTTTCAACTTCCTGTTGAGCCTTTCATGTTCAAAAAGTATTTTTATTTTAAACTTACGGACTCGTATACATCATTTAACGGACTTGCATTAGAAAATATTTTATTTTTAACTTCCTATGGAGCATTTTATATTTGAAAAGAAACATTCTTATACTTTAAAATAAGATCCGTATATCGATAGCTGATACAATGTTTTTATAAAGGAAGATACCGTTACTTTTCGAATATAAAAGGCTCGACAGGAAGTTGAAAAAAAAAATTCTGTATAAAAGCCTAGTATATTCTAGAATAGGATGATCAGGTGACAAGATAACTCCCAGGTTGTCTGTACACTGTTATTTTAAAGTGAAAAATGTTTCCTTCAAATATGAAAGGCTCAGCAGGAAGTTGAAAAAAAATTATCGACTATAAGCTCATCATAGGATGTATAGCACTAGGTGTACGGGTCTCTACGTTTAAAAAGTATTCCTTTTTACTATGAAAGGCTCGATAGGTAGTAGAGTTTAACGAGTTAGTAATTCATTGCTAACTTTCGTGTTACTCTTATATATGTTTGAATTTAATTTGTAAACATTATACATTTCCTCAATTATATCTTGGAATTCGCTTTACTGCTCAAATTATTGATACTTTGTAGATACTGATGGAATATATTTATTCTCATTTCTGATCGGAATTCGTCTCGAGTAGATCGTATTGTAGTTACTATAAAATTTAAACTTTTTCATAAGTATTTCTAATCGTTCAAGACTCCTAATAGATCACGTAGTTTTCGAAATTATCCAGTCAATACATAATTCTAGTAACTGTATAAATGAAACAAACAGTTTATATATTTTCAGTCAATCATAATTCAAGTACCTGTGTATGAATGGAACAAACTCTCTCTCTATATATAGAAATTAGATCATTGTTTTAATTTTGTAACAGTGTATCTAACAGTTTAATATTACTAAAAAAATAAATAAAAAATGCTAAGTGCGATGGGTCATTAAACAGTAAGAACTCTTGTATAATTAAGTTTGATAAAATCAATTTTTAGATAATAGATATTCCACATTTCATTTAAATTTAAAATCATTAGATAATTTTGCATATATAAATTAAAAATTGACGGGATATTGATTTGATATTAGTTTACAAATTCATGTATTATTTTTGTACATATTGTATAAATTATGTAGTCGTAATCATAAAACCGATAATGTTTGTTTAAAAGAATAATATTTTTCAGCTTTTTTAGCAGTTGCAACTTCGGCACTTATAAGTAAGTTATTATAGATATTGTTATAAATCAAGAATAAAAAATGCTAACAAAATCCGAAAAAATTATACTTAATGGCTCAGGTGTTCAGAGTATGTTGTTAGATACTCACATATTTAAATTTAATCAAATACTTGAAAATCAAACATCATTTTCTATGCAGTCATCACTGCTTTTTCAAAGACCATGTTTTTGATAGTTTAAATCAGAAGTTCCTGTCAAATGATTGCAAAATCTACATTAGTAGATTATTTCCCTATAAAGATATCAAAATTAGTTTTGAAGATGTACAATATCAACAAAATAGTTATGATGGTGGAGTTTCTTCTATTGCATTTGCTACTTCAATTATTTTTAATGTTTGTCCATGTGGTTTACAATTTGATGTCAATAGAACGAGACAACACTTATTGAAAATGTACAATACGAGTTCTCTACACGTGTTTCCTCTGTTAAATAATTATCATCAAATTCTTGATATAACTTATAGTACAATTCTATCGATTCGTAATGTTAGACATTATAAAAATGTTCAAGTATTAAATATCAATTTTAATTAAATAGATCTTAAACATCTTGAATCTAAAAAATTAGACGAATTTTCAAATAAACAAATCTTACAATCATTTTGTAGTAAAAATCTCTTAAAAAATCTCTAAAAAATAGACACCAAAAACCAGGGAGCCAACCACCTAGACCTCGTCATTGGCCACCCTGTACACCTAGACACTGCTCTTGAATGATTTGTACACCTAGACACCAAAAACCACGGAGCGCACCACCTAGACCTCGTCACCGGCAACCTTTTACACCTAGACACCGCCCTTGAATTATTTTTATACCTATAATATAAACTTTTAATTTAATAGGGCGCCACAGTAATATTTTTTGTACGTAACCCCGCAATGATATGAGGAATGTGAGGATATGTAAAAAAGGTGGAAAAGCAATTTCCTATAATTTTTGATGCGGAGCTAACTTTACCGTCCTTTCACACTAGAGAAAAAGATAATGCTTTGAGCGAATCATATACAAGATTGTTTATATTATATAAATGACAGCGTTTTTTTTGACAACATCTATTAAAAATCACCGATTAGCACACGAATGTGATAATATATAAAAATCACTTAGAAACAATTATGGAAAGTATCGTTTTTCTTAAAATTAAAATCTCGGATACCAATATAGAAGTAAATAGTGTCGCGGGCGCCAAAGCTTCGTCTGCTTCTCAAACTCTCCTTCGTGGCGCTACCGCGACACTTGATAATTATAAAAAGAAAATACAAATTTTAATAAAAATCGTTATAACAATGCTACATGTAACGAAGTTACTGTTATATTTGTAGCGAATGATGGCGAACCCCAGTAGAAAGAGATTTTTGTATATATTCAAAATTAGATGGCCCAATAAAAATTCCCTCTATCAGTAAACATGTTGATCCGATGACTTATCCATTAATATATGCTCAAGGCGCTTATATATGGATGCCTAATATAAAATCGAAAGATAAAAAGAATAATGTTTCTGCACTACAATTTTACAGTTACAAATTAAGTATGAGGCATGAATTTTGTCCTTATCTAAATTTAGGCAAATTATCTCAACAATACATTGTTGTACAATAGTGTGAAAACATATATCACAAAAGTGACTATGATAAGTGCAAGACTCAAAAATATATCAGTGATGTGTTTGTAATATACCCGGACCACGTGGAGCTTAACATAACCTTAAAAGACTATGATATTGCATTAAGTCAAGAAGCTAAAACTCTAATAGCTCAAATAAAAAGTTTTAAGGAGGATGAGGTTAAACACACAATTTTAAATGAAATTTCGATCTTGTCATCACAAGGAAATTCATCCAAATTAGCTGATGGAGACAAACACAACCTAACAATTCTCTCGGACAATAATGAATTAGAAAATTTACATGTTGAAAATCAATTATTAAAACAACTTAACCAAGAACTAACAGATAAAAATCTACTGCTCAAAGAACTAATTAAAAAGGAGAAAAACGATGATTCAGTGAGGCTACAGCATAACCTAAAAACTTACGCACAAGTCACGTCCAATGTTCTACCTACTAAAAGAAAACGAATACCCAGAATCATCGTCAAGAACATTATAACAGATGAACAAGGCAAGAAAGAATTTACTAAAAAGGTTTGTGATATCCTAGTCAACGAGAAAGACATTAAAACTAAGCAATTTAGGAAAGTAAATGAGAATGAAATTGTTATAAACAGTATGGATGAAAAGAGTGTTGAATCAACTTTCAAACTGCTGACTGATAAAATCTCTAACCATTGTAAAACAACCATTGAAAAAGTAGAATCTCCGAAAATGAAAATTGTAGGTGTGGATAATTATACTAATATGGCCTTAGAAGAAATTGAAAAAGATCTAAATTTAAGAAATTTCAATGAAACTAATGGAAAATGTAAAGTGTTACATATGAGTTACAACAATACAACAAACTTGACTAGTATAATTATAGAAATACCTAGAGAACTATATAAAATGATCTAAGATCATAAAAAAAGAGTATTTATTGGTTATCAAAGCTGCAAGGTTTGGGACCTAATTAACATCAAGCCATGCTATAAATGCGGAAGATTTGGTCACAATGCACAAAAATGCAATAATCCTCTTTGTCGCATAAAGTGTGCAGGATCTCACTTAACCCAACAATGTGATAACACAGCAGAGAATATATGTATAAACTGTTTTTACAGTAACACTACATATAAAACTAATCTGGACTTTAAACATATGGCCAATGACACTGAAAAATGTGCAATATTAAAAAAGAAGATAGAAAGATACATCGACATGACTGATTACCCAGTCAGTCCTACTATACCAAGATATATAGGTAATGTAGGAATCTATAATAAGAGCAATGCAATGACTAACATAGACAACAGACACAGAAGAAGGACAGGGAACTCTTCAAATAACACTCACGTAGCACAAAAACGCCTTTCCAGACAAACAAACCAAAGATCTTCGTAATGGAGCAGCACTTTGACATCGTAGAAGAATTACAAAAAGAAGTGATACAAGAAGAAAAAGTGTTTCCTGATATTAAATCTCTTAATAAAAATATAAGTAGCAATGATAGTATTATACTATATGTTAACGTCAGAAGTCTAAATGCAAATTTTTCTAAGCTAAAAATTTTTATTAGGAGATTAAAGGTTAAACCATATTTAATTGTGTGTTCTGAAACATGGAACTTACTGAATTACAAACTTTATGCGATACCGGGTTACAAAATATATTATAATAATAGTAATAATAATCAAAATGATGGTGTAGTCAGCACTGTATAGGTGCCATGATCTACCTACTCTTGAATTTATATCTAAATTAAAAACATATACTAATAAGAAAAGAAATGTAATGTATAAATGATTATTGGTGATTTTAATATCAATATTATGAAAGAAGATATTGTTAGCCAAGAATTACTAAACAATATGATCGGAGAAGGTTTCTTTCCTGGCTTTATACATACAACTAGACCTAACGATTCTGGCGCCAATGGAACATGCATTGATAATATTTATATAAAATCACAGTCTATCAGCACAAATACTTTTAAAATATC
>JAZHPH010000168.1:0-100190 GCA_037356405.1 Nasonia oneida
AATTTATTTAAAAAACACGTGGGCACATCGAAGGAAGGCGAGAGAAGAGAGAAATAAATCCAAAACAAAAATGCGTAAACCCAACTAGCCCACGCTCCCCAAGTGCAATAATTTATTTAAACAACCCCCCGGCACATCGGAGGAAGCCAGGAGAAGCGAGAAAAAAATCCGAAACAAAAATGCGTAAACCCAACTAGCCCACGCTCCCCAAGTGCAATAAAAAATCCCAAACAAAATGTTAATTAATGTATATAATTTATTGTAATGTTTGTTTAAAACATCTATTTGATTATAAGTTACGATTAAAAAAAAAAATGTATATTGTTTAATATTAATTTCTTTTTCCCTACTGATAAACTCATGTGTGTTAGTGTTCTTTACATAAAAAAAAGATTACATAACGATTTTTATCATTTCATATTCACAAACACATAGCTTTGAAAAGAGGATAATATCTGCACAAATATTTAATCGCAGCATCCCTTTTATCTTGACCAAATTTACTGATTACATCTTATGATATGCATGAATACATAAAGCATTCGTTATTTTATATTCTCAAATAGATGGCTACAAAAGAGCATATCTACACAAATAATTATTCGTAGCATCCCTTTCATCTGGACCAATCTTAAAATAATCTTCATTCATCGATGTGTATACATATATCATGTATATACGTATATATACACGTGTGTGTGTCAAAAATATAAAAACAAATACATTAATTAAGTCTATTTTTTTAACTTTTCACAGCTTCCAATCTAGCTGAACCAAATTGAAAATATTTTTAGTAGGATGTATATTTTTATCATCTATACCTGTCTATACCATTCAATAATTTTTTGTTTATAAAATACATCAAGTTTTGTGGAATAAATGCAAAAAAAAAAAAAATTCGGACGGACGGAGGGAAATTTTTTAAGTTCTTTTACTGTTAAAAACTAATTGAAATTTAATACATTTGATATTTTTTTCGGTAACCAGTAGCTAGTATAGGCGGTTTTTGCCCCCCCCCCCACCACTCGACCTTTTCAACTCACCTGTGCAGGTGAGAAAGCCAGGGCTGGCAGAGCTCGGGGTAGGGGGGTCGCTCATGTCAGGAGGTAGAAAGAGTAGCGTCGGTAGCGGACTTCTGGTTCGTGCTGTCTCCAGGAGGTCGCTCAAGGTCAAAGGCTGTCGCTGTCGAATTATACAGCCGATAGGAATGTTCTGGACAAATTTCGTAGGGCGATGCAGCCGTGCGTCAGCGTACGTAAGCAGCCAGCGAGAGCGCAGTTAGAGTGATCAGGTTACACCTTCTGTTTTGTTTACCTACGCATAATATTCTTATTTTCGAGAGCACAGCAGCATATGCGCATCTTCTTTACTATAATATATAGTGCTGTGAATAAACAGCAGCTATCTCTCTCTCTCTCACGCATGCTGCACGTCAGTGAGGTGAATCGTAAAATTGCTTTTACATTATTTATTTATTTTTTAAATGATAGCATGAATATGGATTAGGTATGGTAAAGGGTTAAACAATTTTAATATTAACAAGTAAAATGAATGAATTTATTTATTTATTTATTTTTTAAACAACATTATTTTATAGAAAACATAGTCGACGTTTGTAGTTTGTTTACAATTACTGGCATCATAATTTCTCCTCTCGAAATCATTTTCTTATACCTAAAAACTATGAATGCAATGATAAAATGCGGTTAAAAAAGTATTTAACACGACCCAGTTTAAAAAAAACGGTTTTTTGCGCATTTTTTCACAATTTTCATACCTTTAGGTTCTCATTTCTCTAGAAATTTTTTTTGACAAGCTTCATCTCCTAAATTATTGAAAAATTCAGAAAAACGTTCTTATTTTTCCTGTTTTTTTTTTTTTTGAGAATATCGATGTGTTACAGCTAATAGATGTTAATTAACTTATACTGCCCGAAAGTAGAGATGAAAACCTTCAATTTTGTCGTATTTTTACGTCTCTAGATGTTATCGACACCGAGATATGCTCATTTGAATTAAGAAAATCGAAACATGAAATCTGTGAACAGGGTAGTCAAATTTTTACGCTTATTTCTATTTTAACTGCAGTTTAAGTCCCGACTTCACAGAATCCTTACGAAAAATACGGTGCTGTATATCCTGCAGAAAATCCTGCATGTATTTCGCGGTTTTTTTGCGGGATCCCCTAGAGAATTGTTTTAAAAAATTATTTTTCTGAGTAGTTTATAGGAATATTTTATTTTTAGGTATTTTACTGAAACAATATTTGAAAAATCAATCCAACAAGTCCCTGCAGGAAATCCCTACAGGAATTTTTGCAGGTTATTTGGGAAAATAATTTTTTTAAACAATCCTACAGGGGATACAGCTGGAAAAACCGCGAAATATGCATGCATGATTTCCTGCTGGATATCCTGCAAGATTACCTGTAGGATTTACTGCAGGAAATCCTGCAGAGTTTATTTGTAAGAAAAACTTTTATTCTTTTGTCGCATTCCCGGAAACTCATCATAAGTAACACCTTCTGATTGTACTTTTAATGACTCTTGTCGTTTACTGCCATATTTTTTTTTAAATTCTTGCAGCTTTAGGCTGGTTCGTGTTTCTTGTCACTTGAGAGTTTCCTTTTTTTTATCCTTCTGAGTCGTATTTTTTTCTGCGTGACTTGTCATTTTACTGTTTGTAATTGATGCAAGTATCTCAGCACTTCTTTGACGACCCAGGTTGTACTCTGAAACTGCATGACCTGCAGCAATTTCTACTCCAGTTTTTGATGAAGAATTATTTTTGGAGCACTTTCTCCACAGCACTGAATGTATAGCCTCGTTGGCATTTTGAGTAAGTCCTTGGGTGCACCGAGCTAATAATTCTTCATTTGACAATCTTTCATATATTGGTAGAATATTTTCTATAACAACCTGATTCAAAAACACTTGCATACTTGTATGACTATGCGGCCTTTTTTTGCTACAGCACGTTTGTAAAAGCACCAAGACTGCTTTCCTTGAGGACACTGTGAATGATTGTGCTTTTTATCTGTGGAACTACAATGATATAAAGTAGCCACAATTTGTTTTTGCATATCCCGTACATTGTTTTTATTGCGAACAATCGCATTCCTATAATATCCAGCAAGCGTGCCACTTTGTTGGTCAGCGCTCCAGTTGACTTCCCACCAAGTGTTATCCCCTTTGCTTCAGCACTTTTTACTATTTCTCTTAAAGCTATAGACAAGCGTTTAGCCACATGATTGATGCACTCTTCTTTCGCTAATGGATCCGAATAAATATTAAGTGAGGATAAATGATTGAATGTCTTAGCGTCACCATCAGATAGCATTATCATATATCTCATTTCACAATCACTCACAGATCTTCGCCATATAATTTCAGCTATGGCTAACTCCATGGAGCCGGAAGAGCCATCATAATTTTTATTACAATTGCCTGAAGTTTTGTGTGATTTGTATCAAATATCAAACTATGGAGAGTCAGATCCTAAATCCTTTTCAGTAATCATGTACATGTGGCAATATTTACTAAGCACTTCATAGTCGACAACAAGACCAGTCATCACATCAATAACGCAACCAAATCCATAAAGAGAGGTGAACCCACGCTTATGCCAAGATCCATCGTACAAAGAAAGAATGTCAATCACTTTTTTCAGATAATAAATGTGGATTCAAATTTGTATATGAACTTGATGCACAATTTTTCTGCTCTTTGGAAGACTTCTCTTTTTAGCTGTATAGCTTGACTTTTTACTGTTTCCATGTGACGGTAAAAGGACGAAGTGGATATGCAGTGCATATTTACAGAAGCACAAACAACCTGAAGAGCAGCGATTCCTAGTCCTACTTTTGTAAAAGACTGCACTACGATCTCATTGCTCACGAAAGAAAAGTTGTTCTTTTTAGGATCTGTACGTGAGCTTGAAAATGTATCCACACATACTTCACCACAAACTTTGCAAATAAACAATAAATTTACAGCAAAACCATTCCGTTGTCCTAATTCAAAATTCACTGAGTTTGTTTTACAAAATTCACATGTCATCTTGTCAGCTATAACTTTAAAAACATTTAAGTTAATAAACATGTTTTCTTCCTCATCAACAACATCACTTGAACTTTTTAACATATCAGTAAACGCCAATTTTCTTGTTGTTGCTGACTCTTGCAGTTTAGCTTGCATAGCATTTACTGTATTGTTAGAAACACTTCTAGTGCAAGGTTTTTCACTGAGAGAATTACGATTTGGAACACTAGTTTTTGTTGCATTTTTATTTTGATCAGTCTTGTTTACATTTGCTCGAGCTTTTATTATTTTTTTTGGCTTCGGTTTAGGCCACTTTGAATGTATAGCATCCATTGTTGTAATTTATAAATTAATAAATTATAAATTATGCAACTACAACTTTAGCATATACATATATTTTGTTTACCTGTATGGTATATAAGTATGTAACAAACATAGACTCGCACAGCAGAAAAATTTGTACCGTATACCGCCATCGATAGCAGGGTTCACAGACTGGGCCGATTGGATAAAATGATACTTATGTTTTCGTTTTGCATTCAAACTACCTATTCGTCGTTTAAAAATCAATATTAAAATTAAATGTGTAGCAATTTATTCACTAGAATGCACACATTTAGAATTTTATTAAAAAATCGAAAAACGTATGATTTTTTAAAAACTTCTTTAGCTTTCTTTTCATGTATATAAAATTTATCCCCATAAAAGGAACTTGATACTAGATTCTACGCATTCTTTAGAACACTTTAAAGAAAAAAAAATTTTTTCGATTTTTTGGTCGAAAAACACCAGAATCCCACCTTAACTGATATAATTTTGATTTTCATATCGGACACCTGTATGCAAAATTGCACGCTTGAGCCATAGAGTGTGATGCGAGAGATATAACGACAACAGTTAATTAAATGCTGTCATCGTAGTCTGTTTCTATACAATTTTACAAGTTACTGTGCCAAAAATTAGATATATAACTTTAATACACTGTAACTTTAATACATGTAACACCATAATATTAAGAATATTTTAGTAGAATTGATTTAAAATAATATATAATTAAATATTAAAGTGTACAGAACTTTTAAAAATTAGCCTTGGCCTAACTTGAAATTTGGTACGCTTCAAAATTTCATAAAAAAGATTTTTATCATTAAACAAATTTTTAAAGCGTATACAAAAGTTATAAACATTTTAATTTCCCTAAATCTGCATATTTTTCTTGCACTCTTAATGGTTAAGACTGACCGTTCAGAATTTGTTAAAATTTGTCAGGATTATTGTTGAAATACTAATAAATAATTTGACTGCTTGTAAAAAAGTGTTCGGAGCCTGTGAGCGTAGTAATAATAAAATGAAACTTCATTATACTTGACCACTTGGCATACTTAACCTCAAGAAATGAATCAAATCAGCTTCTGTGTGAAACTTTTTATTGATAATTATGGTAATTAGAATTGCTTAATGAGACTATATAATTATTATTTATTATACCTTGATATATGCAACTTCTGTTATTAAGAATATCCCACGAATAAATAAGAAATAAAATATCGACTTGCTTTGACTTGCGGCGTTTGTATAGTACTACTTTATAATAAATTTCTAACCAATTTCTATTTGTACAGATAAAAATTGGACAATAATTTTATAGAGGTCTTACCACCTAAGTAGATTTTTTGACACATTCAAATAATAATAGATAGAACCAGAACAAATAGAAACGTTTTTAGATTTGATTAGGCTCAAAGCGAGAAATAGTTTTTTAACGCATTCATCCAGCTTTTGCACTGATGTGAACTTGGTACTGTCTTAGTCTCCGAGTGAATATTTGCATCTTTACTACCACCAGAAACTTTAACGGAACTATGATGTGAAGTTATATTAGCACCTTCACTAATCGTTGCATTTTGGCTAAATGTTTGGCTTAGTTCTGATTCAGACTTAATTACTTCTGGAGATTCATTCAATAATTCCAGGGCTTCTTAATCTGAAATATCATTATTTTCAATTAATATAATAGTGAAAAAAATGTTTGAGTATCGCCAAATTATAAGAGCATCATTTACCTGACATTTCTATACAGTCTAGCATAGCTGATGTATTTTTTATGTATACAACTAGTTTAGAGAGAAACTCATTTTTTACTTTATCATTTAATGACCTGAGTATTTTGATTGAATCATCTTGGGATATGTCGAATACATTGGACATTTGCCCAAGAAACTCAATGACTTTCTTACTCTTATTTTCAAATTTTTTTATTTCCGCATAGGAGTAATACAATTAACGTAACTTTGCCTCACAATGGTCTATTCTTCTCAATTTTATTAACTATTCTTCCCATATATTTCTTACTTCTTTGATCACAACTTTAAGAGCATCAACTATTTTAGATTTATCAATCTGATTTTTGAACAGTAGTCTTCTAAGAGCATCTGAATTAGATGGCAAATAATTTTTATCAAATTCTGAAATCAATATGTCCGATATATTAGACAGATCCAAATTCTGTTGATCAGAAGCCATTTTTCATCTCTACACAGGGATCTGCTGAATTTTTTTAATAAGTATATTGAAAGAATGTAATCAATATCAAAATTATAAAATCAGTAAATAATGAATCAGTTTAGTTTTTCGCATTCAATTTAAAACCTTGTTACACTGTTGACATTCACATATGTTTCCTCGTTCAGAAGTTACTTTCTTAGCAGTATAAGTTGTTAAGTAACTTATACTGCTTAAAAGTAGAGATGAAAACCTTTAATTTTGTCGTATTTTTACGTCTCTAGATGTTATCGACTCCGAGATATGGTCATTCGGTAAGAAAATCGAAATTCCGCGAGTCCGGATTTCTTAATGATTTCTCTGCTCGTTGGAACAAATGACTTTAAATAAGTTACTTAACATCCATTAGTTGTAACACGTCGATATTCATAAAAAACGGGAAAAATAAGAACGTTTTTCTGAATTTTTCAATAATTTAGGAGCTGAACCTTAGTCAAAAAAATTTATTTCGCCCCAAATCACCACAGGGCACATTTCTTTCACTCAAAGAGATGATATAAGTGTATATCAGGTTTAAAAAAAATTTTCTAGAGAAATGAGAACCTAAAGGTATGAAAATTGTGAAGAAATGTGCAAAAAAAGTTTTTAAAAAACTGGGTCGTGTTAAAAACTTTTTTAACCGCATTTTATTGTTGCATTCATAGTTCTTTGGTATAAGGAAGTGATTTCCGACATGGGAGCCGGTATTCGAGCACTTTAGGAAATAAGCGCCACCCTTTGGGCATATGCCCATGTACACATTAAATGAACTGTTGGTTTGTCTTGAAAACGCACCCGCTTTTCCATATTGCTATTTTTGTTAGCATTAAATTTACACTGTAAGCAATCTCTTTTTAACGGCGGGACTCCACTCTCAATGGAATTGTGCTCTCGACAGCGTAGGCAGTTCAAAATTTCTGAGTCCAGCTTCAAATGTTCTAGTAGTTTATCCCAAGCTTGCTCGATGCTATTAGCAGCAAACGTTATGAGAATTTCTTTTGGTAAAAATGTGATATCTTTCGGAGTCATAAACGATAGATGCTCTGTGCGATAAAATTGTCTAAGTGACCTCTCCAGCGATGATGTATTATTGTGATAAAATTTTTTCATCAACAATACATTTCTGTGCGCACAGTTTGCTTTAAATGCTAATTTGTGGTGTGGACAAAGAGGCTCAAAAATATCATAGTTTATATCGACTACGTGAAAATTGAATTTCTCAAGCCATTGATTCTTCTCAGCTCCTTTGACATACATTCGCGTTATGTAGAACAGTTTTTAACACATTTTCGAGCTCCTCGTAGGCAACATCTCCCGAACTCCAAGATAGCCCATGATAATTACGTTTTAGCCAGAGATTTTCAGATTTGTACTTGGCTGTGAGTCTGCGCCAATGTCTTAAGGTACGAATTGAGTGGAACTATGGCAAGTTCCTTGAAGAAAAATTTGTTTACAGTTTTTTTGAATCCTTGCACATCGAGCACGTATTTCATTTTGACTGACTACCAACTACATGCTGCTGCTCAATTTATACCATCTTCTCCCATAACCCTTTAAACGATTTTTTTTTACATCGCCACTCATAGGTTGTATTCAACTTTACTATCGTGTAGGATCAAACAGTATGCAGAGGTGCCAACTAGAATATTTGCCCTAGCCTCAATTTCGAGACGTACATCCAATGAAGCTTGCTTTAATGACTCATTTTGTTTTGAACAATCGATGACAAAAAGAGGAGCATATGACAGATAGTCAGCTTTTTTCAGCATTGATTCTACCTCTTTGTTGTAGTAAGTATTTTGAAAATTGACATACATATCATATAGTAGAGCATACTGTTTATTAGTAATATTGAGATTGAGATTTCCGTATAAATAGTGTTGAGAGTTAAGAAAAAGTGTGACGTTACTAATTTTACAATGATTGAAGCGACTGGCATTAACCACTTTTCATCCCTTGCGATTTATCTGGAAGACGAGAATAACGAAGCGAGGCTTCTCTAGCTGATTAGCAGTCTTAACAGTCCATACGTGTTTTGATGGACTGGGTAGTAATGGATACTCATATAGTTCCTAGCTACGAAAACTCCTGGTGACAGTTCTATCCTTTTCTAGATGATTAAGAAATTTAATTTTATGTTTATCCAAGAGCACCACATATGGCATCAACCATTCAATTTTGGTGATTTCAATTTGATAATCCTCGTAAACATTTGCACCAGCCGCAACTACTTGCGTCTGCACAACAGAATTTACATCAGAATTTGATCTTGTGAGAATGAGCTCATGTTTGGCATTAACTACGATTTTGCGATAATCTTCAGCAAAACCTAAGATCATAATAAGTGGAATTGATACATTAGAGTAGCCATTACCGTTCCAACCGTTGAGTCTCTGCGATGTTGAGCCAGCCAGCATTTTCAATCGCTGAGCTTTGACTAGGATTGAATGATACGAATCCTTTCATGGGACTTGTCAAGCCCACATTCTTGCATCGATCAATTTCTATGGCGTTGAGTTCGTACCGAATTTCCTCAAATAGATGACATATAGCGTTATTTACAAACGTTGTACCCGCGAGGGCAGTCCCATCTGGTTTTTGCAATTTTCCGCATATATGTAATGAACTGCATGAAGACAGCACACATAGATCTTGATGTCGTATGCTAATGCGAATTTCATCTCTGTTGTTGAAATTTGATAAAGTATGGGGCTGATGCGCATGAATCTCGTAATGCGCAATAGATTCGTCAAATACGACAGGTAACTGTATGCTTAGCACCTCTTCTATTTCGTTGAAAGCAGCAAAATATTACGCAACTTATTTTTTTCCAAGGACAACTTTTAAACCTGAACTTTTCAGGAACTGTATGTTTTGACGTGTTACCATGCTGTCGAGCAGTCAGTTACTATTATAACCTTTACCTATTTTAGTATTGTATACAATACCCATAATGCTCAGACTGATTTGATGTATAATCTAATTGTTATGACTTCACCACGAAAATTAACTAAATGACCGTCTTGATCGACGAGGTGCACCTGCAAGTTATTTATAGTCTTGACAGTGACGTAGGTAAATTATAGGCGATGGAACTTCAATAATCTTGTAGCCTGGTGAGACAGCTGGTAAGAATTCGTGTATGATGTGCACCTTATGCTCATTTATGTATGCCCCAGAAGTAATATTACACTCAACGTGTAAAGCGTTAACTTTGAGAATGAATGGTTACTGGCAAGTCGGATTTGTGATCAGTATTTGGTAACAATTCACGACTCGTGAATCCCAACAATTTACCAATAGAATCTTCTGGCTATAAATCAATTGATCGATTACACCTGATCATGCAACGAAGGGTGTTGTTATTCGGCCTGAGTGTCATGCCTTTTGGTGATAGCGCCTCTTTCAGGCTCTTCTTGATGTCTTCAATTTTGTAGCTGCCTGTGGGCAAAATTATCACTTCTCCTCCCACGTAAAACTTGTTATTGCCTGTATCGATATTAGGTATCGAATTGAATGTCAACAACTCTACAAATCCGAGAACGTAGTTTTTGTTAGGGGAAAGTTTAAACGGTTGAAAATATTGAGCATCCAGTACAGATGAAGTTCCAGACAGGCTCAGGGTCAGCGAATCTTCTTCCATGACTACTCGATTCAAACTGACTATAGCTGATACATTAGCAACACTTATATATCATTCAGAAGGAATTTTAAGCAAAGATGGCCACAGTTGTAGGTGTTATAGTTTTGATAATGCTCCTGATTGTACTTGACCCTGTTCACGTTTATATATTTTATAAGATCTTGAGGTGGTTGTAAATCTCCAAAACTGCCAAAATACACTACATCGTTGCTCCGTTTTCGATAGGCGACCCAGTGCGTACCAGGTCCGTTTTTATCATCAAGATTGACGATTGCCGATTCGCGATAGCTCGGTCCACTGGCTGGTAGTGCATTTCGCATATAAACACCCCAAAAATGTGAAATTTTTAGGATGCGCGCATATTTGAGAAGATCGGCGTCAGTTAATGCACGTTGTGGCAATTTAAAGTTTTTTTTCCTTAATCCTTGCCTACGTTTGAGGTACATACCATAGCCCTCTTTGTAAGGCTTCATATAGAGACCCTTACCACCGAGCGCAATAGCTTCCATTGTTATATTATTCCTCTGACTATCTTCGAGCTGTCGTTTTGCAGCACTAGCGTCATTCACTGCTTTAGCAATACCAGCAGCGCTACCTGCTAATGCACCTGTTGCACTCAAACCGGCAAATATCGGAATGAGAAATGGTAGGAATCCTCCAATTTTGGATGGGACTGGCAGCATACGTGGAATACGTATATTTTTCTTGCCTCCAGCCTTGTTCACAGCTTGTCGAGCACCTTTTAAAGCGCTGCAAATGATGCAGTGAGAGTTGTTGCTTTGAATAGCAGAAGTAGAAGCAGCTTTAATTATTTTAGCCAAAAGCAAAATCTAAGCAAACTTAGATTTTGCTTTCATGACACCAGCAATGGTGAAAGCAGCTGCTTTTTCACCAACTCCTGCGTCTGCCGCCCGGACTCGCTCCCAGGCTTTTGCAGCCAAAATCTTATCTGCAGCGTTTCTTGCTTCAACGTTTTCTCGATTCTGTGAGTAGGCAATATCGTGCTTTTTGCAAGCTCTATCAAGAGTACTGATTCCAGGATCTCCATGTGCTAATCACTTTGCTAGTTTAGTACCAGGTCCGCAGTACTGATATCCTGGAAGATGCATCTCTACTGGAAGCTTGTTTAGAAGCGTATTCAATAAACCACGACCTTTCCGCCGTTGCTGCTTATGTACGATCATGACGTATGAGAGGACAGCTCTTGATTGATTTTAATACATTATAAACGCGCTTTTTATAGCTGCAGCGATAGTTGCTCTTCTGCTGATGAAGCTTTCACATGGATATCCAGCAACAAAAAATCAAGCTGCCAGTGTCGAATTTCGATACTCTAGCAGAGCAGCAGAAAGTGTAAAAACGTCACGGAGAATTACTGCCTGACAATATTCGGACAGTATTTTGTGGACCATCAAATTGTGGTAAAACCAATACACTTCTCGCTCTCATAACGCATCTTAATGGACTTAAGTTTGAGAATGTATACATCTATTTAAAGTCGCTAAAACAGCCCAAATATACATTTCTCGAGCAGCTTTTGCAACTTTTACCTGGCATACGGTACTCCCCTTTCAGTGAACATGATACCGTTGTGGCGCCTGACGACGTACTACCTCATTCAATTATGGTTTTCGACGACGTCGCCTGTGAAAGGCAGGACAACATCAGAGCGATTTTTTGCATGGGAAGACATAAAAGTTTTGAAGTAATTTTTTTCAAAATGTTTTCGAATAAGTCAAGAAAACAGAAAAAAGCTAAATTTAAGGTTGATGCTAAGGTGAGAGTGAGCAAAATGAAGCAAGTATTTGAAAAAGGTTATACACCTAACTTGTTGACAGAGGTTTTTACCATTAGTCAAGTTGTACCAACGTACCCAGTATACACGTACAAAATGAAGGATTATCAAGATCAATCTATCACTGGTGATTTCTACGAGCAAGAACTCCTTTATATGTAAAATGGTTAGGATTTGATGAATCGCACAATAGTTTTATATAAGAAAATATATTTATTTTACAATATTTATACATGAATTATTTTCATTCAATATTTAATAATGCCCCCAGGGAAGCGTATTCGTTTTTCCTGGAATTAAATATCGCTTGTCATCGTAGGAGCTTAGAGCTAGTTTCGTTTGTTTAACAGTTTGCACTCTATGAGCTTTCGATTGAATGATATATTGCTGTCTATACTTCGTGGTATATTCTTTTAAGCACTTGACCTAATCATCAAAAGTAATTGTCTCATCAAGAACACTGCTTTTAACACCTTTAATCTTTTTTATTCGATCTTCTCCATTTATGCGTACGCTGTACATTTTGCTGCGTAATCCCACAAATTCAGTCATGATTTGTCCATAATATTCATCTTTCATTAAGCCGACAATTTTTTTATTTACAGAAGGCATTTCAAAAATATTTTCAGGAGGATAATCGGAAGTATAAAAATTCTGAATATCTCATTTCATAAATTCATAAATATCTTCACAAGCTATTTCATATAGAAAACTATAAAGTAATTTACATTTTTCACCAAACTCTCGCTTCATGTAATTGTAATGAAAGTCATACATTAAAGTTTTTGATAAATCCAAAACACAGAGTCCAACATAAATTGGTTTATTCATTAATATCTCAATCTGTTTGAGTTCAATAAGTACGAGATTTTCATCAAGAATTCGGTTTTAACATTTTGATAAAAGTAACTTATTGATATAAAATATAAAAAATATATGGTATAATAAATTCTTAAATCATTTTTACGAAGTATATTTAATTGTAAAACAGAATTAAGAATACGCGAAATTACGAATTCAAGCTTTCTGATTATAACGCGCTCTCATTGGTCAAATCGTGCGTGACGTCATACCGTAGATCGTACATTACAGTGTATGGAGATTGAATGTTTTCTCTAAAAATTAGTACAATTAAATGTTGTTCGTTGTTTAAAAATGGCAAATAAACTTGAATCTGGTTATACTCGAGCTGACTCAAGAAATTTGCCCAAAGTAAGTTTGGTGGCAGTGTGGAAATTCTTTCATAATGATGACAGATTTAATGCTCCTGAAATAAGATCATCTGGAACATTCAAGTAAGCAAAAAATTAGTTGTATAAATTTTTGTTTTGAAGTATTCCAAAAGGTTTCAATTGTGAACATTTATAAAGTTATTTTTTTAGATCCGGTCGTGAAGAGTATGGAGACACAGCAATAGATTATGTTTGCCCATGGAGAGAGATACAAAACTGTATTGTAAAAGCTGCAGTTTGCCTTGAACATAAAGTCAGAGACAAAATTAATTTCAAATTATTATTTTATACGATATGAAACGCCATTAGATGAAAGTAAATTGAACAATTCTAATTTTCTTTAAAAAATTATAAAGCATGCAGAAGAAAAACAACTGGATAGTCAACTGAGTAGGCATTGTTTCAAGTTAAAAGAACGTCAAGTGTAAGCATTATCTTTACACCAGTTATTAATTGATTTTACGTCAACTGGAAAATCAAGTGCAGATGATTTTATTGCATTCGCTTCTTCTCACATGGATGACAGGTTATGCAAAGAAGCAGCAACCCGTTTATCGAAAAAAAAGTTTCCCGCAAAGTTACAAGCAAAATAATAAAACAAAATTTTTAATACGACTAATAATTTTAATTTTAAGTTTTATAAATTTAATCTGAATACAATTTTTATTGTAAATATTGAAAATACTATTTTTTTTACCGTAGTATACACGTATATTATGCTCCGCATACATATTTTAGTAAATAAATTAGTGCGTATCGATAAGATTTTTTTGCTTTATTTTCGAGATAAATTTCTAGTTTTGCTTCTTATATACGGCTCCGATGGATACGTAGGGACATTTATTTGAATTCAAATATCGCGCCCCCGCGCGCCACCTGTGGGCAGGTTAGAATCAATGTGTCTGAGAAGGACAGAGCGACCGTTCTGCTGTTCTGCTAGCAGACAGCAAATATTGCAAAACACAGCTGATATAGTCCTGGGATGTGTTTAATACTGAGTAAACACATCTGATGTCTTAATACATAAAAAAGCTGATATTTTTTAAAAGTGTTTTTAAATTAATCTAAGTAGTGTTTGTAGTGTTTTTGGGGTTATAGCTTATAGCTTATAACCCTAAAAGGAAAAAAAGTGAAGTGTTAGTGTAAAAGCAAAGCAGTGAAGTTATTTAAAAAAGTGTGAAGTGTAGTGATTTTAAAAATATGTGTGATAATCGAGATGCCAAGGGAAGGTTTCCGAGTACCTATTCTGACAAGAAGTACTCTCGAGGAAGAGGCAAGAAGAGACCAAAAAGATTTCTATGAGCAACATGCGAAGATGAACCTGCCAACAAGACAAGACCTTCAAGTTCAGCAAAAAAGATACAAACTTCAGCAGCGGAAGGAATCTCTGTGGTCAGGAATAGATTGATTGATATCAACATTCTATTTCCTGCTCTCGAGGAACTTTTGATTTGCAAACAATGCCATTTTCTAGTTAAACTTGGCGAATCTGAAGCTCAAGGATTAGGATTCAAGATTCAAGTAGTGTGCATTAAGTGTGGTCAGCTGGCAGCTATCAAGTCATGCAGAAAAGTTGGCGTCTAGAACCATGCTTGGGAGAACATCAGAAAAGCAGTGGTTTCTTTTCGTGCTCTTGGACACGCTGGTCTACCAACATTTTGTGGGTTGATGGACTGCTTGAAACCCATGGCTCAGTCTGCAATCAACGAATAATTTAGTGAAGTATGTGAGTAACTTGCCAAGGACTCTATGAAGACTGCAGTGATAGAAGAAAAAGACGCTACAGAGACTGGAGCACCCGGATCAAATATTTAGAGGTTAGACTGGTAATTTTCTGCAGTTTTAACTTGAAGATTCTACACAGTGGCCAAAACAAAAGATAAGTATAAAGTATTATTATTAACAAGGATAAAATAACCTTTTGATCACATTTTTATAAAAATTGATTAAATGCCTTTTTTGTTTGCAGGTAAGAAAAGCCGTACAGAACCCAGAGGTATAAGTGAATATACCTCATAATTGCTAAGAGTCAAGGTCTATGTGTGTGGAACATAGAAAACTTGGTCCTAAAGGATTTGGTAAGCACTAATTTATGTTACACTTTCAACAATTTTCATAAACTTTAAAGTTGAATTTCTCTAAATGTTGTTTTTACTGATTTCAGTTTACTGTCCGTAGGATTCAAAGTGAACGCATGGTTCTTTTGGGCTCAAACTCAAGGAGGATACTTTGTACACTTGTAGTTTTGATATGAATGCAGGGATTTTAATTTGAATATTTAGAAATTATTTGGTGATGAAAAAACTGCATTTTTTTCTTTTTTTCGCTTATTCTGGCACCTTTTTGTGTATAAAACATTTTCTAAACATTCAAATCAAAATCCCTGCGTTTTTCCATTCGTTTACTTGGAATCCTACGGACAGTGAAAAAGTTCACAAATTCTTGTACCGAGTGTCACAATGAGCCAGCAGGAATAATGAAGGTTTTAGCATAATAAAATTAAAGGTATTTATGCTAAATATATCTTTAAAAAAATTCAAATGATTTACTTAAAATTTATGAATTTTTCTCAGAGTTCTTTTTTTCGGGGTTTAAAGGTTTTGTGTCCCCTTAATGCTGCTGCTATAATCACCATTCAGTCCAGATGTTTGATATAATTACTACTTAAGTTAGCGCAAGGTTGTAAAATAGAACATTCTCTTAATCGTCTTATCACTCTTTCTATATGGATCCTCAAACTTGCTATTCTCTTAGTTTCCAAGGCTTCTTTAGATAGTTTTTCATTGCTTGAGACACTTGGTGGACGTATTAATTCACAATTTCTTTGCAACAACAAAGTTTGGATCCCTTCAAAACCACGGTTAGCCATAACACCACATCCTGAAGGTAATTTCTCTATAATACCACACTTTTGAAATCAATCTAATCTTGCTTGGATGGCTTTATCTTTATGTGTTACATTTGGTCTTGAGAAAACTTCACTAACAATGTTCGTAATTGAATTACAAACAGTTCAGAAGAACAGATTCACAGTCACTGATCACATTTTCATTTATAATTAATGTATTACAGTGATTTGACGCATCTCTCATAGGTGATCTTGAGACAAAGTGGCATTCGTAGCCCAACCAACAATAAACTTTTGTAGTTTCATTTTCTTCACTGTATTTTCCTTATCTAATTCATTTTCACTAAGCATCTCTGCAATATTTCTTTTATGGGTCAGTTTTTTTAAGGCTAACCGTGGTTTCAAAGTCCTTGCATTTTTCCTATCTGGCCGACAGTCGAAAAACCTTGGAACTGGATCTGGTTTTAACTAAGATAATCATAAAAGTATCCGCCAAAAATCTTAAACCTCATATAGTTTTGTAATGTCCCACGTTTATACTCTTAAATTATATATTTGTACATCCTGCGAACCGGCAACCGTGTGAGCACGTAGAGAGTGCATACGGATCGCAGGTGCATCCGATTGCGACATTGCACAACCGAGCGCCGAAAATCGGAGCAAGTGCTCTGACCTTTGTGTCAGCACTCCTTGTGCGCGTGAAAGACGACTGCAAGGCGTACGCGTCGATCCTTTGCGGCTAATGCTAATTGGACTACCGCGATCTTTCTCATCTCAATTTCATAACTGCGTGAATCGGTACTGAGGCTTGAAAAACCCCGGAGCCGATCTACGCAGAGCCTTTTTGCGTAGTGACTTACTCACTGGCGGCTACAACTGATTCTAAGGTGAAGCGGCGGTCTTTGCTAGTGTTAGTGTTTGGAGCGTGCTAAATCCCTCCCTTGGCATAGCATACACCGAAGAGCCCTTTGAATACAGATCAGTGCCACAGAGAGAAGTACAAGCTAAGGACCGTTGAGTGGAATCTCCGGCGTTAGCAATAGCAGTTGACCATACTTATTTTAAATTGCCACGTGAACGCGTGTAGATCGTATAGTCAGCATTTGCCATGAAGGGTGATTAGAGCCATCTAAAGTGCGCAGGATTAGAATAATAGTAAGTTGTTAAGATAAATCATAGGTACTTTACAATTAATAAATAAATAAGACTAAACTTACTAAATACTACTGTAAAACGACAACATCCTAAGCTAAATATATCAAAACTCCGCCAACTCTGTAAACTGAACGTCTGTGAAGTGCTCCGGCCCAATAAAAAAATAACAATCAATTTAAATAAAACCCTTGTGTACTAAATTGATAATAATAGATAAACCTCAATCAGAACAAATAAATTCAAATCAGCTTCGCAGTCTCAACGTGCAGGTAAGAGTACTTTACTTGTGGACTCAGCAACCACAGCATCAACCATCAGCATCCACACACGAGACGAGTTAAGCGAACATAACGTGGAGTCCGCAGGACACTGTGTAACTTTGAATCTACGGTTCATAAAAGTTTGTCTAATTTGGCGCCCGCTGGTTTTTTATGCTCAGGACACAATGGTAAATCTTTATGTGTATCGTGAAGATGTCTCAGATACTCCAAGTCGACTTCAAGAATATAGCCAAATTCACAATTATCTGGTACATCGAAATCAGTGTTTTCATCGACCCACTCGAAGTCAACATAAGGTAATGGCTGTGAAAGAATCCAACCATACAAATTGTTGGCATCAAAATACATAAGATATTTTGACTCTGCTGCTGGATTATATTCAGTCATATACTTATTATTTGCATGAGCATAGCTATTAGAGCACTGACTAATGTCACCTCTTATACCTCGTTCAATAAACATTACCATATCAATATCAGTAAGCAAGTCAAGCTGAATTTTCGTATGTTAAAGCATAGCATCCCACGTTAATCCAGGTGTTGTATAATAATGTGCAGGGTCCAAGCTGTACGTCGAAAGACAGCTGTTGCGAAAATTCTCAAAAACTTCAGCCAACAGCAACACATCAGTTTTTAGATATAAATCGGAATATTCTTCTAAATTCGATACCTTACATTTTTTCCAGACATTTTTCACGTGCTCGTAATCTTTATCGGAAATTTCACTATCATGTAAACTGTTGTAAAACTTATTTTTCGATGGAATTTCTTTAACCAATAGCTTTTCCTTACAGTCTAAATATTTGTATGGAAAATTCCTTTTCTTTGGAGCAATTTGAGTTTTTATCAGTCAAAGGTGAATATTTTTTATCTTGATTAAATTCATACTTTAGAATATTTGTTTCTTCCAGGTATAAAGATAATTTATCTAACGATGATACCATAAATCGTAAAGAAACAATAAATCTAAGTTTGACATTGCTACCATCCACATACTTAGTAAAAGAAATAAAACGTTCTTTATTTAACGGTAAAAGTTTTACTTTCCCAAGAAAGCCAGTAGCAACTTCTTTAATAAGAAATTGTGAATCAGAGCCAGTAAAATTATGAAATATAACTGGAATAATGTATGAATCTCGATAATTTAAATTACATGCTTTGTGCGCTGGACCTCGGTATCTGGAATGAAAAAAATATATATGGGACGTTCCACGTCAAACGTAACAAAGCTCTGCCCAAAATTCCTTTTGATCTAAAAATTTTTTAAAATATGGATAATTTAGCATTTTTTAAAATTTTGTTCCCAGACGGAGCTACGCGTTCCCTAACCTTTATTACTACTAATTACTACTTTACGAAATGACCAAGCTGTCAGAAATCGCAGGGGTTCAAAAAAATTCTAAGCAACGACTATTTTCATGTATTTTGAGCTGCTGAACAAGAATCCGATGGTATTTTTTACCGATACCTCAAGCGTTCGTTCGTCCCTAACCTCAAAAAACACCTCCAAAATTGCTTTTTCACGCAGTTGAGAGGTTTATCCTGTGATCGACGTGAGGAAAATTATTGACAGAGTATTTTTATGTATTTTGTGCTGCTGAACACGAAACCGGCCGTCTTTTTTAACGATACCTCAAGCGCTCGTCCCTAACCTCAAAAAACCATCCAAAATGTCTG
This sequence comes from Nasonia oneida, assembly GCA_037356405.1. Taxonomy (NCBI): domain Eukaryota; kingdom Metazoa; phylum Arthropoda; class Insecta; order Hymenoptera; family Pteromalidae; genus Nasonia; species Nasonia oneida. The sequence continues at coordinate 19,211 of JAZHPH010000168.1, forward strand.
TTTTACGTGGTTAAGAAATTTACGTCTAGATGAAAATTATTGACGAAGGCTATTTTTATGAATTTTGAGACACTGAATTTGAACACGAAGCTTATTTCATTTGATTTCTATTAGTTAAGTACATTCGATTAAAACCAAATACCTTAAAAACCTAAATAATTAGATGAACGTACCTTTACTTTATACCTGTTAAAAACATTTTTGGTCGTGTATACTAATTTATGGATTCAAAGAAATAAATAGATGAAATGGACTGATTCCTTTTGGAAAATGATTGAAATACCTGTCTTTTTAGAAAATTTATTGATTTAATTAACTCGATTACGTCAATTCCATATGGCGTTCATAATGACCAAATATTACTAAACTTCATAAGTAATCAGAACAAAGCCCGCGTTGTAATTGAATTTATTCTGAAAAGCCTTAGTTCGGATATTCTAAAAATTACCAAAATAAAAAAAAAAGCTGTTTAGCTATAAAATTATACTGAAAATAGTAGAGAACCGTAAAGAAGCATGCTTTATAAGATTTTACAGATTTCTACCCTTTTATATTTTATATTTTTTTTACGTATTTCACATTTTGTGCAATCAAACATCTTTTCTAATTTTTTATTTTTCTGCAGTTTATAACACTTTGTTTACGTCGTTCAGGATGCTGCTCAGCAATTTCATTTTAACAATGATCAGTGTACAATAAATGTTGTAGTACTATATTACAGAGAAGATAATGAAACAAGGCTTTGTAGTTTTGTAGCACTTTCTGAATGTACTACTCATGATACGGCCGCAGTTTATATTTTACAAGAAAAGATTATTTCTGAAATAAAGAAAAGATTCCCAAAAATGAATAAGATTATATACGTCACAGATGGTGCAAAGCAGCACTATAAAAATAGATATCAAATGATGAACTTGGTTAATCATGAGTCAGATTTCCAAATAATGGCGGATTGGCATTTCCATGCTACTGCTCATGGAAAGGGTTCATGTGACGGAGTAGGAGCCGTGTTAAAAAGAGAAGCTACTCGTACCAGCTTGCAGACCAAAGCTACGGAAGTGATTTTAAATTCAAAACAACTTTATGACTGGGCGAGACAAAAGTTCCAAACAATAACATTCTTTCACTATTCCAAAAAAATTTATGAAAAAACTTCAAGATCACTAAAGAAAAGATTCTCGGCTGCACCGTCTGTTACAAAAATTTCAGAAGGACATGCGTTTTTAGTTTCTCCCGACAAAAAAATTACTGTGTTTAGATACTCTAATGCACCAAGTCCGTTATCAATAGTACCATATTAATAATTGAATTTAAAATATGTTCAACAAAATAATACAAATATACAAAAATAAAAGTAATAATTAAAAAAATAAAAAAAAAAGAAAGTAATACGGGCTTTGTAATAAAGACAGTCTCAACTCTGTAAGATGCAGAGAGCTTTAATAGGAATCAATAAAAAATTGCACAGTATAAACCATATTATCAGTAATCAGTTTATTTATGTGCACTGAAGTAAAAGCAAAAAAATTAAATTTAGCTTAGTGATCAAATTCAGTGGACCAAAATTCATAAAAATAGCCTTCGTCAATGATTTTCCTCTAGATTTAAATTTCTTAACCGCATAAAAAAGACATTTTGGATGGTTTTTTGAGGTTAGGGACGAGCGTTTGAGGTATCGGTAAAAAATACGGCCTGTTTCGTGTTCAGCAGCACAAAATAGTCGTTGCTTAGAATTTTTCTGAGCCCCTCTGATTTCTGACAGCTTGATCATTTCGTAAAGTAGTAATTTTTTAAGGTTTGGGAACGCGTAGGGAACAAAATTTAAAAAAACGCTCCTCACTAATTGAAAGTACATAAAAAATGATAAATTTTCGATATTTTAAAAAATCTTTAGATCAAAAGGAATTTCGGGCAGAGCTTTGTTACGTTTGACGTGGAACGTCCCATATATATATATATATATATATATTTTTTTTTTAATATACTGTTACGTCCTGACTACTAAATGATTTATAATAATCAAAACGTACTGAATGGTGTAGTGGCAAGGCTCTAATATTCAAAACTAGTTAGTACGCGCCTAACACTCTCACTGTGTTAGTTAATAAATATTTAAACCTTACCTTTTTGTGCTTTAATCAGGTTGATTTATAAATGAAATAATGTTACTGCTTTGATTTAGATAACACAGAAACTGGTTATTTCTTTATTCTTATAGTTGTATTTATTCTTGTCGTTATGATTATGTATTAAACTCTTTAATTTTTAGTTTGTACTTGTCACCAATTGTCGGACTGGCGTGCGGTACGGAGCTCAAATTTTGAACTGACTGCTAAAGTGCGTACAAAACATTTTAAAAACTTCGTATGGCACAATATGTTTATGGAGATTTATAAACATTATATCTTAAAAGTATCGAAATTGTACACATAAAAAGTGGCGCTCGCTTGCTACGTCACGGAACGCTGAGAGTACATTTTGGCTGTGTCAGCGCTCATTGACACATTTACACGTTTCGACAGCATTTTTGCGAACGTAATAAGAATTTGAATTTTGATTCTTTAAAACAATGAGACATCAATGTGCCCTACTTACAATTGAAAATGAAACATCAAAAGTTACGTTATAGACGTAACAATATTATATTTTACACTACGCCTAGACTAAATTTTTGAAATAATAAACTTTTCCACACTCTTTGTATTCACTTTAAATCTGAACTTAGTAAACATTTACTCTTACGTGAACCAAACACTTGAACTCATAGTATATCATAGTTTATATATTCATTTTTTTGAGGCTCACTCTTCTATGTTTCTTCTCTTACTTCCTTTTACATCTTTTGTGACAACCTTCCCTTTCCTTTGTCTTCGTGAATCTTGTAATCCCTTTACTATCTTATCACTCTGTTGTATTAAAAGCACTTACATCACCACAATATATCATTGCAGAGCCCGTACCCTATAAGCCTGTGTACGATTGAGGCTTGTCTTTGTCGACCACTACTTTCTCATGTCGTTCACAAAATGTGTGCTACCCTGCCTGTGACCTGACAGCAGCAAGTTACTTACATTGCTTTCATCACAATGTATATATACGTATATACATTTAATATTTACATACTACTTAAAATTTTAAATTCGTGAACTTATTATACTCTTGCGTCCACTAAACACTTATCTCGACTGAAAAAATATTTATATTCACATGCTAAATTAATTAAAATCTGATCAGGATTTCTACCTGATATTGTATACATATATGATACAATATCTATCAGTCATTTTGATGACTTTTGCATTTTAATTTTAACTAGATATTCATAAAAAAATGTTCAAATTGGCTGCTATGATTATTTTGTATGTAACTATCTCTATTGCAATTTTAATCTTGAGGCATATGAAAATTTGTACATTTACCACGTAAAATTTTTTATGAAAATTGCTAAATAGTTCTAGTATATATTGACACAAAGATTTAAGATTGCACTACTTTTTATTTACCGTTTAAAACATTTGTAGTCCACATTGCTTAATAGAATTAAAATTCTTATTACTGTAATTATAAATCATTGTAAATTATTCAAACTGCAAAATATGTTCTAATTTTATGTTATTTACACTCCTATAGAAATTACAGCATTTTTTTTTATTTATAGGAAATTAATGTAGATGTGTCTATGAGGTCTTCGCAATCATCAATTGTAGAAGTGCTTATGCCAAACCGTGTCACTGACGAAGAAAAAAATGTATTGCTATTAAAATTTTTTTTAGCTTGTGGAATTGATATTCAAAGAATAAGTTCAGTCCACTGTACTAACTTCATTCGTTCATTGGACACAGATTATAACTTACCATCTTTACAACATCTACAGGATAGTATACAAAAACTAGTAGAAAAAAATAGACTTATACCTAATTCGCAAACTCTTTCAAACATTATATGCGTTCAAACACATGAATCTAAAGATGAGTTTTTTGCTATCAGTTTACTTCTCAATTGTGACAAGAATTATATTTATATTAATTCAGTAGTATTAAAAAAAGATGAAGAAATTATTAGTAATTTTGAAAGTTTCTGCGACAAATCTGTTCAAAAAGTTTTTTTATAACACGTGCATAAAAAAGACCATTTTCGACGCCTATAAACTGGGCCGAAAATGGGGTTTTCCGAGCGTCACACAAAAAGTAAAGCGAGAGTCCCTGATCACAATACATGTATCAATTAATCCATTTTCGCCCCCTATATAGGTAGAACGAGCCTACAATAATCGGAGAATCGGAAATCGAGCGGACCGAAAATGGTCGTTTTCGCCTCTAGAGGCGAAAATTTTGGAAAATTTTAAAAATTCTCAAAATTTTGCAGTTTATAAAAATTTTGATTTACTAAACTTTAAAAGCTTTACTAAAAATATATTTAAATAAATAAAATAATTAAATAAAAAAAATATATATATACACACATATATATGAATCTATACACGCCCACCGTAGTGGACGACTCGAAAAACTCCATTCTTGATCCACTTCATAGGCGACCCAAATGGTCTTCCTTATACACTTGTTATAAAACCACGGTGAACAACGACGGGCGAATGTGCTTTTCCAGACTCGGATGATGTTTGAACACTCGTAACCGTCTCGGGCGCCGTAGGCGCCCTCGACTGTCACTCGTGCTCGAACATCATCCTCGCTTGGAAAAGCCCATTTTCGCCCCTTGTTGTACAATGTACTATTAAAATGAATAAGAAAAACGTACAATTTTTGATTTACAATGGTAAATATTGTCTCGATGAAATGTGCATGATAAACAGTGTAAAGTGCTTTCGATTGCATTGCCTATCAGTAATGATCGACCACTTGAGGCATAAACATGGTGTTGTTGATGAAGCTTCTTCGAATGATACAACAGTGATGACCAATAACTATGAGAGCATTGAGGAATTGGAAATTGCATTTTCTTCGCCAGAATGTTCATTAGATGAGGCTGTACAAAAGACTTTCAAATTGGTTATAGATTATGGCAGTTTACCAAATATTTCATCAATTATACGTATTGTTTTAAAATTCATCACTGGTCCTGCTTTAGCTTGTAATTATTTGAATCATAAGCTTTATGGGCATTATTTTGAAGGAAAAAGTAGTCTTAAAACTATAATGATGCAATTCATAGAAGCCGCATTGCCTCATAATGCCTATTTGGCTTTTGCTGATTATAAAAATCAGTCTGGTGCATTTCAAGGATGGTTTTCTGAGAACGACAAAATTAAATTTTGGTTCAGTGCAGTATTAGCTAGTAAACCGTTGAGTGAGTTTACTCTAACACTGTTTACTCTTCCATCTATTATGCCAAAAATAAGCATGGCTAGAATGATTGACCTAAGATCCAAATTATTTGACGAAAAAGATACAAGTGCTAAAGATTTATTATTTTCTCTTATTATTGAAGAATCATAAAAAATTTAGCGAATCTAATCGAAAATATCTTAAAAATATGCTTATAAGTAATAGAAAAAAATTTAGCTGATAAAATAATTTATATCTATGAAACAGTATTTCCCTGATGTACAATTATAAAGGTTTAAGTTTTCTTTTTATATTGTTTTAAATTTTGTAAAGTGTACTTAAAAATAGACAATTTTGTTATCGTATAAAGAGTATAATGTAGACAAATACCGTTGTGAAAAATTCTTTGTACAAATAATCAATAAAAAATAAAAATATGAACAAAAATTTCCTGATTATTATGTTTTATTCTGGCGTTGTAAGTTTTTTTTTTCAAACGCATCGGTGTATGATCACGCGGTGTAATACAAGCGTAATTCTAACCTCTGCAGAGTACTTACACACAGCTTATTTTAAGGTCGCGACGAACACCTGCTCTCTCGTCTCGCTCACTCTTTCTCGCACACACCCGCGGCTTTCTCTCTCCTCGCTGGCCCAGGAGGTGCTGGCTTCCCTCGCTCTTTCTCTCTCTCTCTCTCTCCTCTCTTTGCAGACTTGGGGATGAAGGCCTGGCTCTCGTCCCGGCTTCCTTCCTCTGGCTGAACGGCTGGACGGTCGTCTCCGGGGAGGGATCTCTTCCTCGGGGCGGTGGTCCAGGTCGTGGTGCTGCTGCTGCTCTCTCACTCTCACTCTTTTCACGATTCACTTTCGCGCACTCTCGTCACGTCGACGTGCCATCGACAGGGCTCGGAAAGGAACTGCCGAGCCGTGCTGCCGCGCGCGCGCTCGGCGTCTCGCCGTCGGCCGTCGGGCCCGGTTGATAACATAGCCTGATTGGCCGCGCGAGGCGCGAGACGCGCTGATTAGCTGCTCGTCTCGCGCCAGCTCGAACCGGCGAGCTCCCCCCTTGAGTACGTCGGCCAGCGAATTCCACGAATTCCCGGGACGTAGCTCGTGTCCGAGAAAACGCGGGCCTCGCTGGAACCGATCGCCTTTTCTTCCTCGCATCGAGTGAGGTTGCCGCACAAACAATAACCTGCGATTTGCTTGGCTGCGACGTACAACGTCGCAACTTTGGAGAGGAGCACTTGTAAACAAAAAATGGTTGAGTAACCAACCATCCCGAGTGCGCCTGGAGACGTCAAAAACGACTCTGAGCTTCATTTTTAACAATAAATACAGCACTTCTGAGTGATGCGACAAGTACCACGCACCTTCACGTCGAATCTCCGACTTTGGAACTCGAACCATGTGCCCTAAGTCCTCGTACTCCTTTAAAAATTCTCGATATGCGTGAGCGACCTTGGGATCTCCAGCAAAGTGACGATGCAACGACTGGAACGATCCAAGAGCCATTTGCCTTGTCTCACTTGCAACCGAAGGTAACTGAGATTTCAACGGAAGACGAACCTCGTATCGACCCTGCGAATCCCTGGTGTGAGTGTCCTTGAATAATTTCTCACAGGCTTCATCCTCCGGCTTCAACTTTGAAAACGACGAAGGAAGATCGTCAAAACCCCAGAACCTCTGTAGCATTTGGTCCAGCTCCTGCATCGAAGCGCAATGCAATACCTACAACGGTGTAGGAGAAGTATGCGACTTCGCCCGCCGTGAATCCTTCGCCTGTAAAACTCCGGAAACTATCCAACCAAAAGCCGTATCCTGAGCAACAAGCTGTGAAGAAGGAAAGCGTCTCAAGCCCGATCGGAGCAACTGCCCGTACACATCAGCACCGAGAATTACATCGACCCTGTTAGACAGGAAAAACTTCGGATCTGCAAGAGTGAGCCCTGCAAACTGCTTGAGGTCGAGATCTTCAATGCTGTCGACAAGAAGCTGCGACGTTAAACGAGGAAGAATAAGTGTCTCTGTCGTAATCTAGAAGCTTGTGTCGACCCTGGATTTTAGAACAAGCTGAGTTCTCGAACGCGCAGTGCCCGCTGCACTAGCGCCAAGCCAAGTCAATGGCACGCAAGTGTGCTCCTTTTTGAGCCCTAACAGCTGGACAATCGACTCTGAAACAAATGAATCCTCTGATCCAAAAGTGCTCGTACAAAGGTGCTGTCTCCTCTCGGACCTACTATCTGCACCTTCGCTGTAGCCAGAATAATTTTCCGCTTTAAAAACGTGACGCCCGCTGCATGCAAACTCACGACAGATTTGAAGACAGAGCCGCCCGCCTGGGAATTATCGCTGTTCTGCTGCCCAGCCTGCGAGTTCCTCTGGAATTTGAAATGCAAGAGGTTGTGATGTTTACCCTGGCAAGTAAAACAACGTCCCGAAGAATTACAAGCGTTGGCTCTGTGAGCTCCAAAGCAGTTAAAGCAACGCTGCAATTGCTCGACCGTTGACAAACTCTCGTGTCGATTTTTGTCCCTAAGCTTGAAGCATTTCGAGAGAGGATGCGTGCCGTTATAAAGAGCGCAATTGGAATTCCCAGTCAAACGAGAAGAGCTAGCATGGAAAACCTTCCGAGGCTGAGGTCCTAATGTCGGTGTAGGGGCCGGGGGCCGGTCTCTACTCAGTCTTGCGCTCCGAATTCAGCATCTTAAGAGCTTGAGCTCTTCTCTCAAGGAACTTAAGCGAATCTGAAAACTCAGGAAGCGCGCTGTTGATGTCACGTTCCGGCTCGTCCACCTCCGGCACGAACTCCTGGTCTTTCTCACTCAGCTCAGCCTTCCGTGACTCCGGATCCATGCGATCGGACAGCAACAAAACAAACCATATATCCTAATGATCAAATGGAAGTTTTAAATTTGTTAATGCTCGAACAATCCGCTTGGCCTCATCAGCGAACGCACGCATTTCAGCAGCCGATTCTTTCCTCATATGCGGAATTTCTAAAAACGAAGTCAAGAGTTTGTTGATCATCAGCCTAGGATTACTATAACGATCCTTAAGCGTCTGCCAAGTGCTCGCATAGTTCTCATTGGTAGTCATCACGTCCTGGATCAGCTCTGCAGCCGCACTAGTCAAACATAACTTAAGATACTGCAGCTTCGTGGCGTCAGAAATTCCAGAACGTCTATGCACGAGAGAAGTGAAAAGATCGCTAAAACTGGCCCAATCCTCGTCTTTACCTGAGAAAGTAGGTAAGTTAATTTTCGGAAGCTTAACGACCTGAGGATCTGATTCCGACTCCCCTATACTGTCATCAGCGTCTGGCTTGTCGAATAAAGCCAGCAGTGTAAGAATCTCGTCAAGAGACGTTTCATACACCCCCTGAATACGCTCAAACCATTGATCAGCGATGTAGACATCTGTCTCAGCATCGTCCCAACAACAATGTCGGAATGCGTCTTTCTGGTCTCAGTCCAAATCTCCCTAATAGCATCAAGTCGCGCCTGGACTATGCATTTATTAAGCGAGTCACGCTGCTTAGCTAGCAGGCGTGTACGGATGCTCTCAATTTCGGCTTCTTGAGCCAGAACATACATTTTGGTGTGTTAGAAGTTCAAATCAAGTGTTTTTAGAAAATGTCCGTATGGATGTGTGTATGTATACCGTAATATTTCTGAAACTACTCCGTCAATATCAATAAAATTTGACATGCATATTTATTACCGGATTCTGAAATGGGGATAATTGGGAAAAACAGTTATTTTTTATTTTCTCAACTATTTTTTTATAGCAATTTTTTGATTTTTGAAAAGCACTATTTTGCGTTTTTTTCAATTATCCCATTGTTACAAACAATTCAGCTATAATGCATTTAAAAGAAAATAAAATTACCTACTTTTCCTTGTTAGGTCCTCGGGATCGACCGCTTTGTTCAGCAGATAAAATGAAAAAGGTAATTTAAAAAAAAAATCATATCTCTGAAAATTAACATCATAACCTCACGAAAAAAATCATGTCGATGGGATACGTGTCAATATATATCGCATTAAAATTTCAAGTGATTTAAAAACTCATTTTTTCAGTAATAATTCAAAAACTGAAAAAAAAAATGTTTGTGTTGATTTTGTTTTGTGCCTCAATTACGGACGTAAAAAGACCGTAGAATTTATGTATCAAAAACCGCCTCATACATTAGCAGGCTGATTATACTGTATATTAAAACAATTTTTTTCTACAATTACAATAAATACTATTGTGTTTAATTACATTTAGTAGAAAGTTACACTTTCAATTAGACAACACCATGAAAAAAATGAAACGACTATGGTAAGTTACTTGGTGAGTATCTTGATAGTTGATTGTAATTGATGAATTAAGTGGCGCGGTAGCGCCATGAAGGCGAGTTTGAGAATCATACGAAGCTTTGGCGTCCGTTACACTATTTACTTCTATATTGGTGTTCCGATTTTTTATTATACAAAAAAATGCTAATCATTACTGTTGGTTTTTTGGCTTATTAAAATGTTTTCTGAGCTAAACTATGATTTTTAACAAAAATATTAGTGAAAAGGTTGCTTATTTTCAAAATTTTTATTGAAGAAAATTACGTAGCATTTCATACGTATTTATTACAACAATTCTTATATTTGTCAAAGTTAATTTTGACTTAACAAATGATGTAGCAAATATAATAATTGTAACTATGGATTATGATCAATGAAAAATAGTCAAGTTTTAAATATATAATATAATAAAAATAATTTAACAATGGATACTACAACTTACCATGCCTGATTCATTTTTTGCTTTCTCCTAGAGGAAGCTTTGTAATAGTACAATTTTCAGTTTCGCTAAAACTTAAATGCTGTAAAAACGCATTTGAAGGTGTTTGAGTTCCAATCATGCGGTTTTAGAAAATGTTTGTGCGGATGGATATGTGTGTATACCGTTATAATTCTAGAATCACACAATCAATCGTAATTAAATTTGACATGCATATATGTTTTCTGATTCTGAATTCGGGAAAAGTTTTCTTTTATGATTCTGACCATTTTATGGTGATTTTTCGATTTTTGAAATAATATTTTTGCTTTTTTTTGATGAAATGATTAATACAATGTATTTAACAATAGTGTATCTAAAAGAATATAAAATATCCTACTTTTTTCCGCAAGATTTTCCAGATTTATTGTTTCGTTCAATTTTTATGATAAAAAGGGTGTTTTCTTTTTAAAAATTCATATCTTTAAAACTAAATAGTCAAACGTTTTGAAAAAAATTATGATAATCGAATATGATGATATCTACTTGCTGTAGAAACTATTTTAACGACTTATTTTGGAGCTAAAAATCGAAAACTAAAAAAAAATGGGTTTTCTATATCGTACGATTACTGAAGCAAGAAGGCTTCACCTTGGCTAGGTTCTTTTTGCAGCTTATGAAACTGTTTAATTTAAAAGATATAAGGATTTAAATTTTTTGTCTCACACCCTGTATACCCTGTACGACTGAACATATTTTTGTTAATTTTTATAACTTGTTATCTAAAGCTTAGAATGTTTTGAGAACATTTATGGTTTGATGAGGTAGAAAATGTCCGTGCAGATGGCTTCGTGTGTGTGTATGTAGGTATACCGTCATAATTGTGGAACCACGCGACCGATTGTAATAAAATTGGACATGCATATATGTTTACTGATTTTGAATCTGGGTACATTTTATTTCAAGATTCTAATTATTGTATGACCATTTTATAGTAATTTTATGTCCATTTTTCGATTTTCGGAAAATATTTTTGCTTTCTTTAGTAGCTGCCGCTGCTTTCGCGAGGATTGGTCTCTCGCGCCGCCGTGATGGTCGCCGTTCGCCGATTTACTCCCCAATAAAATGTGTACGCGGCGAGCCTATAGAAGTATTCACTTAAAAAATTCTGAAATAATTCATGAGATCCTTGAAACACTTCGGGAACATATTCTCACAGTTTCAAGACAAGACAATACTGTATATTTGAACAAGATTTTATGTTTTGGAACTATAAATTTAGTTGGAGGAAGCTGCGTACTAAAGAATCGACAGCAGTTTTTTTATTGGTGAACGACTGAAATTTCCTTTTATATGTTAGATCGTTATATTTAATTTATCAATATTTCAACTTTGTACATACATTATATTGTTATTTATAAGACGTTTTTGAGTATGCTGAGACGGTTCTGGGATAAGAGAGCGACAATCGGTAAGTCAGCGACAACCGATAAGTTACCGAAAGCGGACGGTTACCACAACAAGCGGCTACTAAGTAGTTTACAGCACCAACACAGATAGCGAGCGCGCATAAAGCATTGCGTAAAGGGGCTGACCCAGCTATAAAAGGAGCTCCGCGAGCAGCAGCGACTTCACTTCTTCTCTAGTCGTCTCACTGGCTCTAACTCCAGATCGTACCTGGCTTACTATATGACAGCCAAGTACTCCTGACTACTTTCACATTTAGTATGTGTGTGATGCATGCACGAAGTATGCCTTGGGATCTCAGACCCTCCTGTTTTGTATCAGACTAAGAAAAGGTTAATATAATAAATGAATTCAAATGAATCTACCTTGATAATCTCTCCCACTCCTCTCCATACTTGGGGTAACTTCTAGTAACACAGGGTAGCAGAATTCTGTAATACACTAGAGAAGCCCTCCAACCGGCCAACCACACGAAGGCACCCTAGTACACCTTCATTATTTGCCGGACTGCACGGCTCTTAGAGAGTCAAGTTTGCGGACTGTAGGGGAACATTCCTTCCCCGCTGATAGTCCCGTGGATACACTACGCAGCACTCTTATCTCGGCTACATTGCTCTCGTAGTCGGGTAAGGGCAGGAGAATCCCGAATCAACGCAACTTGGTACACGTTGATAACGGATATAAAACGGACAACTAGTGCATTCACCCCGGTTCGCTCAGATGATGCACACGTATCGAGAAACATGTGCCCGCGGAAAATATGAGTTTATTCAAGAGACTTAACTAGAGATGTGCTACAAAGTGCACTCACAGAGTGCGACGTCGCAGACACTCGCGGAGCTCGAGAACCAGGGAGATGCCGTACTGGTGAGAGAGAGAGAGAGAGAGTGAAGCTGAAGCTGGTACTTACAGTCGTAACAGTGCGACGTCGCAGTAGCACGGACGAGTGGTCAGCGGTGCGCGTCTCCCCGTCGAGTCGGTTGCAGCCAGGGCGCTCGTCTCGCAAGATGTTCGATGCGTGTAGATGCACCGGTGCACTCCCGAACAATATCACTCGATGTTCCTCAATTTCCCGAGTGCTCGATAGCACTTCACAAAAGGTTAGCGGAGTTGTCTTAGTTAAATTCGCACGACGTAAACACGTAGTTAATTCGGAAGCCGGGCGATATCTCTCGAGCCGCGCGCGTGTATCAGCGCGCGAAGCTCTCCCTCTCCCCTCACTCTCTCTCTTACTCACCTGGCGTTCTCTCGTCCTCTCACTATTGTCTGTAACAGAAAATATCTATACAAATCATATTATAAATATATTATGCTGGGGAGGTTATAACGAGTAGTAATATTACTCGTTATATCGCTTAATGTTATAAGTTTTCATAATATATGCAAAGGCAATGAAAAATAAATCAATCTGATTTTATTTCAGAATTTTTCACGCACATTTTATGCCTTGTAAATTTGTATTTAAAAATCACGCAGTGCTGCCACTACAAAATTAGAGGAAATAAAATCGCGTATAGGATACGACGTTTCGGAAGACGCCGCCTCGAAACGACGTTTCTGAAGACGCCATTATAATACGACATTCTCGGAATCGCCGCCACGATACGACCTTATTCAACTCAGCCATCGATATATTAATATACTTTGTAAAGTAAGTTTTACTCGTCTACAATATGCCAAAAGATCAAAAATTCTTCTGGAAAGGGAAACGAATCTCTCAAAAAATGTATGAGAGAAGGCTACAATAAGTAGAAGTAGCACGAAAATTACAAAGCAGCAATGGAAAATTTTAGTCACCATACCTCAAGACGGATGCAAGCACCAGTAAGAAAGTCAGTGAGAATAGTGCAACGAATTGTATTGATGATGATGATTTTGTGGTCGGTGACCGTCGGATTGTTCACATCCAAACATTAGCAAATGAATTGTTTTGTGAGCGCTGCTAGAGTATAGTCTCACTGATGGATACCCAAGATAAAAAGCGTTTTGTATTAGATTTAATGTTGTATATCAAATACCGTCAGTGCAAAATGATTAACACGGTTTATACAGATAAAAGGCACAAAGGTCCATATAACAAATATCTTTTTGATAACAATACGAAAGCTGTGATCGGTAAGTAAACTAGCACGCCACACGCAGTATTACGGCGGGCTTACGCTTCGCGATGCAAGGCTCGCAAAACGCTTCACGTTTTGCGTTTAAGGCACGACCGCTTACGCTCGCGCTTCGCGCTCGTCATGTCTCCCGATGCTCGCTATATATTTAACGTTTGTGTTTTACATTCGCACTGTTACCTATTTATTAAAAAAACAAATCAAAAAAGATCATTGTTTTTTATCTCTTTCGTTGACAATTAAAAGAAGTTTTGATATATAATATATGACCATGCATAGATTACATGTTTCTAGTTCTTCTAGTATTTAATCCATGATTTTCAATATTGTTTATTCTGGAATATAAATTCACACCTTTAACATGCATTCTTTTATCTCAATGAGATCATATATTATAAATATAATAAAAAAACATAATTATTTCCTAAATTATTTTTTTTTTATAAAATAATTATCTTTTTATAGAACTTGAATTCAAAAATTTAAATTATATTAGATTCCATTTCGCTCCTAAAGTCATGAATTTTGCACAAAGATAAATTTATTACCAAACAGCAACTATTTCTCGGTTTTGCGCAATTTGAACAGAAAAAGTATTGGTCATATTATCATTTAAACAAAAAGTCGTACAACTGTTCGTTGGCTCTGTCGAAACGAGCTTGACTACTGCGCATACATTGTGCGCATCGATCTGGCGACCGGCTGGTGACATGTCTACGCAGCCGTCTGCCGTGTGTGTTTTGACGTTTCGAAACAGTCTCTCGGCCTCCGCTTACCGCAATGTGTTGCTCGGTTCAACTTTTCGACGATTTTATAAGTGTGCGTAGTGCAAAACGACAACAACAACGCGATGCAGCAGTGTTATAAGTAGTTCAAAAATCATAAGTGCTGTTATGGTGCCTGTATGTGTTTTAAAACAGCCTCTGCTCACCGCAATCTCGCTCACGGATCGGCTGCTTGCGATCAGTCCATCGAAGAATGCTTCAATATGGGAAGATACGTAACTCCAGCAAGAAACTTGACTTTTTGCTTGGAGGTTATCTTTTGTTTTTGTGACTACTCCTGCCTGCTGCTCCTGCTGATTCTACTGCTGTGCTGATATATTTTTTTTGTGAGATGCTATCTAAGTGACGATTCACTATTACACAGATCTACAAAAAGTATTGCTGTGTTCTTGTATTCATCCTCTTTAAAATATATATTTATTGTGATCTGTTTCTAGAGGTGAATCAGTGTTGTAATTGTGATGTCTTTTACTGGTGGCTACGATGACCCCACTTTAGGGGTTGCGGAGGATGCTGAAAATCGTCGCCGGAGCTGACGCACTAGGTCAAAATTCGGAAAAGGTCATCATCAAATTATTCAGATAAGTGTTTTAAATTATGCTTATTTTTCATTGCGGTTAATTTTAGTTTGCACTTCGTAACGTGACCCCATAACCTATCCTCTTCTGAATCGTTGTTGCTATCTTTTCCTACTCTCCTAAATTAATCGGTTTTTACGTTTTCTTCAAATAAATTTGCAAATACGACAAGATACTTTGTGGATTTCCATTTTTTCAGTTTCAGATAGCTGCGTACGATACGAAAATCGACGACAGCCTGACAAAAGAGTTATCGCATCTGAAGCAAAGGATAACGATACGTCGCTCGGCATCCTGGTGCTAATTCTATCCTAGAATCAGAAGGTAGTCTGCGCCGTAGATTTTTATCGAAACTAAGGTGTAACGAATTTCGAGCTGTGTCATCGATGCGAGATTGGTCCGAGAATCAGTGCCGCTGGAAGACTGCAGTAAATTTTGAAGAGCAAGAGACGACATTTTTTTTAGGCGAAATTTGTGATAAATTTTCTAAGTTCGAATTTTTAAAAAAAGCCACTACACTGATAAAACAACATTAAAATTGACTGCATATGTATACTTGCTTTGTATTAAATTTTACTATCTCAGATAGTAATTTTGCCAAACTATATCCCATTTAAATTTCAAGTGATTCGACTACTCAATTTTTCAGTAATAAATCAAAAACTGAAAAAAATCATTTTTTTTGTGCCTTGATTACGGACGTTAAAAGGCCTTATTGCACTTGAGATTTTGGAAAAAGTAGATATTTTACGTGATTTGGCTAAGTTCATTGCGCAGCTTTCAAACCTTTATGGTTCTTAAGATATCAAGGTTTCATTTTTTTTTGAAAATTTTCTGATTTCTTATATCTCTTAAACCATGTAGTCAAATGCTTCGAAATTTTATTCGGTGATTCACCATAAAAAAGCTATCTGCTGCTAAAATTTTAAATGTTTTCGTCGAGCAGTTCTCAAATAAAGAGTTAAAATGTAAAAATCGATTTTTCTCCAAACTTTAGCTTTCTCTAAACAATATTTTATTTAACCCTCTCTTAAGAAAGTGATGGACTTTGTTATGAAGCATTTAATTGATGATTGGTTACCTAGTACAAGAATTAAGGAACGCGAATTTTATTATATAACCTACAAACGCTTTAAACTACTAATGCTCAGCAGGCGGCAAAATAAAAAATCTTCCTGAAAATATGTAATTGATGATATGATAAGGAGTGCGCGAAATAACCAAAATTAATAAATAATAGCAGCGAATGATATTTTATCACTTAATAATACCAGATTATCAAAAAATTATAGAATTTGGGCTCTGATCACTGCATAAACCAACTTTATAACCTTAAATTCTGGCACACGGAGAAATTCTTAAAATAATTTTTACTTTATAATGTAGTAATTTCGAATAAACACGTAACAATTTGTAATATAAGTTTAACAATTTTTACCATGAATATAGTAAAAATCGTCATAGAACGAGTATAACCTTTGATTACTACATATGTAGTAAATTTTAATATATAGTTTTCTCAGTGTAATTGACTAAAAATGGTCTGAAACGCCTAAAAAATAAAAAATTGGTTAGATGAAATCTCACGTGAGATTTTCCAATAGAGGTGTTAAATCAGTAAAAATTGAAATGCTCATAACTTTTCTTTCACGTATCCTAGCCACATGAACATTTTTTTGAGTCACTTTCAGACCAATATGAATCGATTCCCTCAATTTCATCAATGTTTCAATGGCATTTGATTAAAGACGGTACTACCTTAAGTATATATATACGGGCTATTCCACGTCAACCCGTGGGGAAATTTTTCCAATGCCGGCTAAAATTGGTATGCTAGTCCAGTATACTTCCAAATAAGCACAAAAAATTTGCAGGCCTCTAAGTACACCCAATTCCAAGTTATGGCTATATCAAAAATTGAAATTGTCAAAATTGTTGCTTTTTCTAACAACTAAAATCGCTTATAACTCAAAATAGAAGAGTTTTAGGTAAAAACACATAATACCTTTTTTTTTCAAATTTGTACCTAAAATTCTTCTATTTTAAGTTATAAGCCATTTTAGTTGTTATTGAAAATTTCAATTTTTGATAAGCCATACTGGAACTGGGGGTACTTAGAGGTCTGAAAAATTTTTTGTGTTTTTTTTGGGGTATACTGGACTAACATACTAATTTTGGCCGAGATATGAAAAATTTCCCCACGAGTTGATGTGGAATAGCCCATACATATATTTAATACCAAAAATTGTATTAAAATTTAGATTTAAAATCGATAAGAAACTTTGTAGCACTGCGTGACATAAATCTGCATTTATTTAAAATTAGCGGATTTATGCTAGTCAATGCTATAAAATAATGTATGATACATGTGTTATAGCTCGTTACGTTTGGGCGCTTATATACGCCGTGCCGTAAAGTGCGTCCCTGGGGTCTTATTAAACAAATTTTATCGTGCTTGGTATAGCTCATAACGGTTGAAAAAAGTCGTGCGAGCGGATGTTTTTACAATGGTGTAGTACATTTTTGTTCGATATACGAACTATATCATCGACGAAATTCAAACAGTGCGGTTAAACGTCGTTATGAGGTCTATCGAGCTTATATCTCTAGGCGGTAACTTTGGCCGCCTACAGATATGAGCTTGTTACAGGAACCTATAAACATGATATATTATTGCGTGCTGTAACCGTTTGTGCAAGTGTCGACTAATGTGCAGTATGAGTTGATCCCAAGCATTTTAAAAACACTAAACAAATTTCAAATAGAAAGAAAATAGAGCTTTCATTCAAGGATGCAAAAAACTGTACGGACATGTGCCCAAAGTTTGCAACGTTGCTAGCAACGAAAATTTTTTTTTAGTTAGTCGGTTTTTTGCAACCGGAAACTGTTGTTCAAGTTGAAAAAAGACTAAATATAAATTTTGGCAACGATTCGATCTAAGGAACATATTTCAAAGAGCGCTGAAAAGTCCGAGTCCGATATGCATATAAAGTTGGTAGATGTTAGTTTAGTAACAGGGAAAGGAATTAAATTACCGCTTTTTTACGATGGGATATCGTTGCTGACATCAATATTAGTATGTACAAAAACTTTGGTCAAGATCCAAGATGGGGAACCTTTCCTTCCTACCCCACGCACCGCAATTTTAAGTAAAACGATATTTAAAAAAAAACCTTGGTACATCGGAGAAAGGTGAGAAAAAGCGAGGGTACAATCTAAAACAAAAATGATGAAACCTCCCTACCCCACGCAGGTTTCAGCATTTTTGTTTTGTATTTTACTCTCTAAATCTGTTCGAGTGATTTTTTCACTCTAAAAAAGAGTAGTTCATAGAATGACTCGCCTTCGAGTGAAAACTATGAAGTCCTTATCGTAGGTATCGTAGGTTACTCGTTGTAGAGTGATTTTTATTGTCTTTGTTCGATCACTCTTTAAAGAGTAAGTCACTTGATAAGGAGTCCTCTCTTCGCCAACACGTGCTTCGTTAGAAAATGTGCAAAAGTGTTTGTTGCAGTATTTTTAACAATATAGGATGTCGACAATGATATCAAAGTTGCCTGAGGTGAGATGAAAATATATATTTACGATTCGTATGTACATACATATATGTGTATACGTATGCAATGTGCATGTATACGTGCATACGTATAAAGAAGTTAGGTTAGGACATTAACAATAATAACAAATACTTTGTGATTTTAGGAAACTTTAGATGTGAGTGATGCTGTAGACTTCAACATTTTTTATCATCTCGAATGTAATTGCAATACCTAACCTCAACCATAACCTGCAAATCTAAAATCACCCTTTCCTGTGGCAAAGAGTGAAAATATCACTCTTTTCAAAAGTTAGGAATTACTCGAAGCCGAGTGACTCAATTTTGGCGGAAAGCTTAGAGTGATTTATCACTGGTTTAAAGTGATTTTTCACTCTAAGAGATTTAGGGAGTATTCTCTCCTATCCTCGCCTTTGTACGCCTCCCTCAGATGTGCCGACGTATTTATACTCGCCATGCGTGTGGTAGGTGGGTTTATACGTTTACGTTTTATATAAAAAATCCTCGCGGAGGCTCGCCTCCCTTCAATGTGCCGACGTATAGATACTCGCCGTGCGTGAGGTAGGTGGGTATAAGTATTTTAGTTTTATATACAAAATCCTCGACCTGGCTCGCCTACGATGTGAAAAAAATGGATTAAATCGAAAATTGACCCATTCGGTTGTCTTGGAGCGCCCTCTATTAAAGGTTCCACATCTTGGATCCTCACCAAATTTTTTTTACATACTAATATTGATATCAGCAACAATATCCTGTCGTAAAAAGGGGTAGATAACTTATGTGCCGAATTAAAAATCGATAAAATCAGAAATTGACGTATTGGGCTGTCTTAGAGCACCCCCTAGGAAAGGTTGCCCATTGTGGATCCACACATAAATTTTTGTACATACTAATATTGATATTAACAACAATAATCGGTCATAAAAAAGGGAGTAGATAACTAATGTGCCGAAGCAAAAATCGATAAAGTCGAAAATTTACGAATTACGTGTCTTGGAGCGCCCTCTAGACAAGGTTCCACATCTTGGATCCTCACCAAATTTTTTTTACATACTAATATTGATATCAGCAACAATATCCTGTCGTAAAAAGGGGTAGATAACTTATGTGCCGAATTAAAAATCGATAAAATCAAAAATTGACGTATTGGGCTGTCTTAGAGCACCCCCTAGGAAAGGTTGCCCATTGTGGATCCACACATAAATTTTTGTACATACTAATATTGATATTAACAACAATAACCGGTCATAAAAAAGGGAGTAGATAACTAATGTGCCGAAGCAAAAATCGATAAAGTCGAAAATTGACGAATTACGTGTCTTGGAGCGCCCTCTAGACAAGGTTCCCATCTTGGATCCTCACCAAAATTTTTTTACATACTAATATTGATGTCAGCAACAATATCCTGTTATAAAAAGGGGTAGTTTAATGGCTTTCCCTGTTACTAAACTAATATCGACCAACTGAATATGCATATCAATAAATTACTTATTAGTTAAGAGGGTAATAATAACAATAATAATAAGAGGGTAGGCTTGAGTTGAACCCTGTAAAAAACAATGAAATAATTATTAGTCATAAGGTAATGTTAACTTATTATAGGTCAATAAAACTTTTGGTACACTTCAAATATGTATTGTAACGGGGTGAGACTTGACGTGAGAGGAGAAAATCACAAAAGGAGACGCCGGGACCGAGAATAGACCCGGCGCTCCCGAGATCTCTAGGCGCGCGTACTACAGCTTGAGCCAATGCCGCCCTATTTCGTCACTCTCTATCCTGCCTCGATTACCGGCGTGGCGAGTGACGTTGTTCCTCGTTACAATATATCAAACATGATTTTGGCACATTAATGCTGTCCATATAATGCTTCTGGTTCCTCTTTCAGTTCACTTTTGTAAAGCTTAGATTTTTAGCTTCTAAAATTACTTGCCAGAGGTTATTGAGGCAACTAGTGCATCGTTTTTCTCAAACCGGGCATAAAATTTTCCTTTTTAGCATCCCTGAAGACTCAACGGTTTACTTTTTCGAAAATAAATCCATAATAAATTATTAGATCACATTATATAACAAGTAACAATAAATCCCATTACTTGACACATAATATGTGGTCTGATTATTACGAATTTAAAAAAAACAAATAAATAAACCGTAGAGTCTGTAAGGAAATTAAAAAGAGAAATTTGCCTGGTCTAATAAAAAATGATGCTCTATAGGTGCCTCCAAAACTTGTGGCAAATAATTTTAGAAGACACAGCCTAAATGTGTCAAAATCATATTTAATATACACATATTTGAAGTACAAGAAGTAAGTTAACATTCCTTTTCGTCAATAATTATATTATTGTTTTTTACAGGGTTCAACGGAAGCCTACCCCCTTAAACGTACAGTCAAAACTAAAATAAGTATAGAACATTTGTTTGCATGCCAAATTTATAAAAAAATCACATGTCATTACATGAAAATAAAACGTAATTGGGAATTGCACAAAATAGAAAAGTCTTTAAAATTAGTTTATCAAACGCCTACCAAATAATAAACTAAAATTCTGGTGATGCTTTCCAAGCTGGAGAAGAAACGCATAGGCATATCACGTATTAGGGCATTTCACTTTAACTCTCCCAGTGCCGCGCGCGAGCGGCAAGTCATATTATTTCTAACTTGTGTTTACGCTACTACTAATTAATTTCGATGGGTTTTTTCTCACCTTGTTAATGGTGTACATTGTTTTCCTAAAATTTTGTAGTTTCACCTTCGAAATTGCATTGCGTCTACTCTTTAGCGTTGTATTTCTTGAAGAAAAAAAATTAAGCACTCTTTGGAAAATATCTGTATCTATGTAAAAAATGCTCAGCTTTTGATTGAAACCATAAAAAAATTATTAAAACGATACTTTTCGAGATATGACAGAAAATTATCGGAAAAATTACCTACACCCTTGAAAAGCTAAGGAAAAAATACGTCGAAAACACCTACTGAAATATTTTTTTGCATATATTTTAGTAGCTTAAACACGAGTTGGAAATAATATGACTTGCCGCTCGCGCGTGGCACAGGGAGAATTGACGTGAAATGCTCCATATACATGTGGCACGCAGAATGAAGATGAAACTCAAAAAATAAGAATAGACCGACTTACGCAAGGATGGATAGTAGTTTTGAGCTGTATCAGATCTGCGAGACCTTATCAGTCATCGTTAGAGTTGCTATAACGACTGATAAAATCAGTGAATAAGACCCCTGGGGCTTTATTCACTAACGTTTATCGAGGACGATATACGTGGATATACCTGTTTTGACCAATCAGGAAGCTTCATTGACACCATAAGACTCTATATCGTGGCGATACACCTTAGTTGAATAAGGCCCCTGGTAAAAAATTGCCGATAAGTTCTAGCCGGTACAGTAGAAATAAGCGAGAACCATTTGCGAAAATCAAGGAAAGAATATTGGTTGATGCTCGGCGAAACCCCAATAAGAATATATGTATAGGTATACTGCAGGCCCGTTTCAATTAAAGGTTATATTTCCGGACGATCGTTTCACGAATAAATAAATGCCTCAAGTATACAGCTATCTAATGCGCTACATAGTTTTTAGTGTCTACGCGTGAGAATCGCTTGTAGGTGGTGTTTAGGTGTTTGGGGTCGGCGATGGCGGACTCTAAAAAATTCGCTCCGTAGATTATTGTGAAAGGCTTCCTGTAGACGTCACTCTCTAGCTTTATAAAGTTGTAGGAAAGGCGCATCGTTTCAAAAACGGAAAACGGATTGATAACCTCAAAATCGAAAAAATGTTAGTTTACTACCTGAATAGAAATTCGATGTTCGAGCCCCGTGTATGGGGCGAAAATTTTGCCCATTTCTCTCGACAAGCCCCGCTTTACGAGGTATCGACAAAAAATGCATTCCTAACCTCAAAATTGAAAAATCTGACTATACTACTTGAATGGAAATTCGATGTTCAAGCGTATAGCCCCATATATGGGGCGAAAATTTCGTCCATTTTTCACGAAAAGACCCCCTTTACGAGATATCGATGAAAAATGCATTCCTAACCTCAAAATTGAAAAATTTGACTATACTACCTGAATGGAAATGTTTGAGCCCCATGTATGGGGTGAAAATTTGTCCGTTTTTCGGAAAAGATCCCCTTTACGAGATATCGACGAAAAAATACATTTCTATATGCGTACCCTGAATCCCGTATTCGGTGACCCTGAAGACCAAAACAATTTTTTTGCGATTCGTAATCTTACTTCGTTCTGGCGAAATATCTTTCAGATATTATCAGGATAGTATCATAATATATTTTCCTTACATAAAACGTTATAAATAACGTCAATAAACATTTTTATTCCTTGTCAGATTTTTACCTAGAACGGCATACAAAATTCGTGTCGTCAGTACCGGGTTTCTTGCGAGATCCGTTTGCCAGAATCTACCGATGTTGAAAAATTTTAGCTTTTTTCTACTCGAAAACCCGGCAATGATTTTACCAGGGGTCTTATGATATTAGTATCGTTTGCTATCAACGATTACTATCAACTTCTATTTATTTTTTAAACTAATACTTTACACTTGCTTAGACGTAAAGAAACTTTTACGTAAAAATTGGAAGAAATTTCACGAAAAATTGCTATACCGTATAGTAACGGGGGGAAAAATGCAGATTTAATTAAATTTTACTATACCAGTAAATTTTATAGAAAGAAGATCGTAAAGAAATTTTTGTTCTCCAACCACCTTTGCTTTCTTCCTTAGGAAGAAGCTCTTGATGGTCAGAGAATAATCATTATATTCTTATTATACATTATTATTTATTATATTTTACAAGTTTTAAGTGATTATTAATTTAGAAGAGAAATAAGCTGAAACAAATAAAGAAATTAATATTTTTGATGCGGCGGCGGGCGCGATCGAACCTGGGACCTTCGGCGTGCGAGTCAAGTACACTGACCATTTACCTAAAAGAACGGTTAGTTCCAAAATCTCAGATCTTGCAGATTTTTAACTACTCAAACATGCAAACTAAACTAATTATTAATTATAAATATTAGCTTTATGGAAAAAATCATAAAATAAATTTAAACTGAAGATATAAGAATATTTACTGTACGTATACGCGCATATACGTACACACTGGCGAGCGAGTACGTGTTTATACGACCAAAAATTTTGTTATACCGCCCTAACCTCAAAATCTATCAGCAAGGACGGTCATTACTCGCCGTCACGAAGATCCTTTTGTCATTTCCAATAATATTTGCTAACATACCTACAGAATACTGGAACAAACTTAATCAAATTTTACTATACTAGATAGCAAAAAGTATATTCCCAATTTTTACTATACTGCATAGCAATTTTTGATACTGTGAGTAGT
Organism: Nasonia oneida; assembly: GCA_037356405.1. Lineage (NCBI taxonomy): Eukaryota > Metazoa > Arthropoda > Insecta > Hymenoptera > Pteromalidae > Nasonia > Nasonia oneida. The sequence goes on from JAZHPH010000168.1 coordinate 43,146, forward strand.
AATTTTTAGTATAAGTATAGTAAATAAGCTTAGAAGTCGAGTTTGTCTCCTCATTCGTAAGAAGTATAGTAATGTTTACGTGAATATTTCTCTCCGTGTAATACGTACGAAAAACACGAAAATGGTGCATGTGTTACAAAAAAAAAAAGATCTTGCGGATAATAGAGCATTTCCATGCTTTTTTAATTGTTCAAAGATCCCTCTTTGTGTTATACTCGCGTTCTCAAAGGCGCTAACCTAGTGCGATATCGTGTTCTCTGACTAGGATGTCGAATTAAGAACGCGGGTATAACTAGATGGAGCGGGATCTTTGAACAATCCAACAAGCATAGAAATCTCTTACAAACGAAAAATTACTTATCAGACGTAAATGAAATATATAGGAATTTTTTGTTAGAGAAGAGCTTTGAAGAACCTAATTAATCTTATATATTGTGCTTAAAAATACACTTTTTTTAAAAGCCCTCTAAGCTTAAAACTGATTCGACTGTGCGTGCAACTTATGGATTCGGACTCTCGTACCCTGTCGAAAAGGATCACGTTATATTATATACCATACGATTTGTCACACGATTTATCTCGCAATATATTGTGTAATTTTTCACGTTATTTCTTATATGATTTCTCTTGCGTGGTCTAAGATACACCAAAAAATAAAAAATTGCAATTTTTTCAATTTTATTGATACTGTGCCAGTAATAGTCACGCCTGTTTCGTACCGCACTGAGAGGGCTATTCGGTGTGCAGAGCGGCAGAATGAGTTTTGATTCCTTTTATTTGCATTTTTTGTACCATTCAATTATTATAATGAAAAAGGTGTTTTTTTTAATTCATATCTGCAAAACTGAATCGTGGAATGTTTTCAAAAAAATCATGGCGATTATGGATGATAATATCTATACGATGTAAGAATTGTAAGTCATTTTGCGAACTAAAAATGAAAAACCCAAAAAATGGATTTTCCATGTCGTACGATTACGAGAGTAAAAAGACTTTAATTAACTCGGAAATTTGGCAAAAGATAGATCTATTTGTTTATCTTAGTTAATAGTTTTGTGTGCAGTATTTACAATTTTCTGGTTTTTAAAACATTAGGCTTTATTTTTTTTTATGAAAATTTCGGTTTTGTCTCTAAAATTAAATGACTAATTACTTGAAAGAAATTCTAGATAGTTCATCACAAAAAAGCAATATGCTGTTATAGTTTTTATTTGTTTGGTTTATCGGATCTGAGTAAAATTCAATGTTAATTCAATGTTATTTGTTTAAATTTTGGTTTTCTCCCAGAGTAAAGTAATAACAAAATATTTATTGTAGCTATAACTTCATAACAATGTATTTTGCGATGTGGTATCAGAATTGACTGACAAAAGTATTATTTGCGATATCGTTTTTTTTGTTATCAAGAGCCGCGACTACTATGTTTAATTCATTACGTTCAAATCGTGCGACATTCAAGCTCCCAAATAAATGGAGCCACGATTTGATTTTCAAATTCATATTAAACAATTACTGTTTAACTTATTAATTATATTACTAGTTAATGCATTAATTAATTAATATTTGAACAATTTATTACATTAAGTAATATAATATATTTGTTTGGAGGAAGCTTCGTGCCAATGATTAGTGGCGTTTTTTTTAAGTTTAGATCAAAGTTTTGTTCAAAGTCCTAAGTCGTACGGAAATTATTAAATTTATTTAAAGCGTTATTTATTCAGAAAAATCTAACCCTGGGGTGGATTCGAACCCACAACCTTTAGGTCCGGAAAAAGGACTCTAGCGCTGCGCTAGGGTAGTATTGAAAAATATTAATATTCTTATCATCCTTATATAGTAATTGAAACTGCCTGTATTGGCCTCATGTTGGGTCAGCTCGTGTTTCTTATTGAAAGAAAAATTTGCGGTATTGTTGTTTATTGAGCATTGTCTGCTCAAACTTTTTTAAAAAATATAACGGAAGACATTTTCTACAATGTAACGGTGAATGAAAGCCGCTTCATAACACAAACGTGAACGTGCGAGCCAGCCATCAGATCGAAACGTACAATGCTGCACGCAAAATAATGAGCGGCTACAATCTGCATGCGGAGTAGAAGATAGTGTAGCTTCTACACTGAAAGATTCTTGGGAGAGCTGCTGTCCCGATCCGAGCGAATGGTGCACAAAAGCGACTAGTTCATCACTAGGAAAATTTAGTTCAGCAGCTGCCTCGTTCCGCAGCAGGAACCGCACTGAATCAGCCAAAACGAGGCAGCAGTTCTCGCGAAGTGAGAGTAAAAATTTTGAAAAATAAAAATTAGAAAGGGTGAAGGTCCAAGATGAGATAAGATAAGACAATATACCCTCTTAAGACCAAAACCTTGCTTGTCGTGACCTTTTCAGCACCAAACTGACTATTGTTCAAAATAATTTATAGCTAACACTAAAAATTGTCTAGTAATGACTTTTTACCTAAAGCTGGAAAATAAGTTTCATTCAAAAAAAAAATATAGTTTTTTATTTCACAATAATTTTGAAGATGTGCACATTTCTGAAATAATAAAAAGCAAACAGATATATACAGTATAAGCATTTAAAAATGTTATCTAAATTTGAATATTGATAGCACTTTTAGAAAGGGAGTACATAAGAAGATGAAACGTTACATAGAAGATCGATTTTAACCAACTTAATATTTCGCTTAGTAATAAGCAGCCCTCGTATAAGAAATAATTGATAGGTAGTGGCAGAACACATTTAGTCAATTTTTTTTAGCTTTTCATCCACACACACACACGCGCATATACACACACTATACAGACACATACCCACAAACGTGCACATACCATACATGCATGCGCCAGCGCAGCGATCACAACAAATTATATATGCGTATACACGAGCACATTTGTGGGTGTGTGCGTGTGTGTGTTAGCACATACACTTACACATATGCATAGATAAATTATTATGTGTATATTATGTCAATTAAAGAATTATGAAAACGGCCGAATTGTTATAAGCCAGAGTCGAAAAGTTTTTTTAAGAAAACGTGGTGTCGCAGGCGAAATCCTTCAACAACTTTCGTTCTCTGTGGCTGGCTATCTGTCCTTTATGAGTGTTGCTGTAGGTATGCGTAAGTGGGGAACAAAGGCGTGAGACGATGCTCTCCCCTATCGGGCTCAGTTTGTGGAAGGGCAATGTGACTAAAGTTTCGAAGCCACGCCTTGCAGGAGCGCTAAGGCTCCACCCAGAATTTCCCCCAACTGCTAAACCATCGCCTTTCAGATAGGGGAATCATCAAGTAGAGAAGGGAGGACGCAAGCCTCCTCGATTTTGGAGGGGTGAAAGATCGACTTGGAGGGGCGGGGAGCGAACAGTTCGGCAGCGCGACCCGACGTGGGCACTTCGCTGTCCGGCATTTCGTCATTAAGATATTACTCGTTATTTTAGCGTATTTCGTACATACGCAAATACAAACCTGCAAGTACCTGGTTTATTTTTTAGCTTGGTCACTTCAAGATAATTAATAATTTCAAGAAATATAGATTAAAGAATCCAAAACTGGAAGCTATTAAAGGTACATGATGAGTGAATGTGCGATCATTTTTATATAAAGACTTGTATGTCAAAAAAGAAGTTGTAAGTTTCTACAAATCATCGATTAAATTCATTAAGAAATTATCAGTGCAAGTTGATGGATTGTGCGCCAATTGCTCATGACTCAAACATAGTACTCAATTAAGTGTTCAAAAAGTGCTAAGAATAAAATAATATTACAGAAGCGAATGCGATGCTGCTGTAATCATTCGCTATTTAATCTGAGCTAAAAAAAGATAATTCTATTGCTATTCTGATATAATAGTGTCGTTTTTGTTCAAATAATCAATAGTTGCTTTTATATTTTAACGCTCAAAGAGTTCCTAATTTTTCAGACTTTTACTACTAAAAAGTATTAAGTCCGTATCTTATTAAGAATAAAAAAAATTAAATACATGTTTGTGATTAACATTGTTCCTGGATGCGCTCTGCTGAATGTGATAGTTGAAGTGCCAGATAAAATATCGAATAACCATATGTAACATCTTTGATTTATATGTCAAGCATATTATTATACAATAATTCGTGTGCTACTATTGATACTTTAAAGCAGAAATCGTGAAAAAATTTGTGCTGTGATCTTTTTAGTTACGTCAAACAAGTGCAAATGTTAACGTTTCATGTTTAGTGATTTAAAAAACGTCAAGATTTTATTATTTTGTGGATACAATGCATTCAGGTATGTCAATTAATAAACGCAATGTTAATTTTTAATACAATAATGAGATAATGCCAGAAAATTTTAAATATTAAAAAACAAGAAAAATTCATAGTCATAAGAAACTAAATAAAGAGGATGCGGAGGAGATTTGAAGACCGACGGACTTCGCGAGCATTGAAATCTCTCAGTGATTTAAACTAGAAGACAAGAAGCATAATTAATAAAGAATATCTACTACGTTTGCAATAAAAACGTTTCTGTGCAGTATATAATTGAATTGCAAGTGATGAATTATTGTTAGTAATAAATACATTTTTTTGCTATAAATAAAAACTCTTCAATTAATGAATGTCCAAAATTTCGTTTAGCTTTAATTTACAAATAAATCTGGCTTGCTTGATAAAATTTTTATTGTGCAATGTTTTTAAATTAACAAGAAAAAATTAAAAATATTATTTATGCACACGCACATACACACAATATATACGTACACATACACACACGAACAGACATTGTTTAAGAACGTATATGGTACTAATACGCCTATGTATCTGTATAGGTGTATTGATGAATGTTTCAGTATTTATTGATAAATGCTTTTCTAGTAGTTAACTCTTTTTACATTTTGGCTTTAAAATCATTTTTTTATCGTGAAATCTTAAAAAAGTGTGACTTAAATACTACGTCAATGATTAATTTTTTTTTTCATTAAAACAGTATGCCGTACGCTTATACTTATTCATTTATAATTTTAATTTTTTTTTATTCAAAACTACATCATGATACACATCAAATTTTTCAATATACTCTTATTCTGCATAGAATTTCGAATTTCAAAATCATCTTCGATTAAAAGAAAAATAATTAAATACTTCGTCGCTGAAGTCTTAGAACTTCTCAATTCTCTAAAAGAATCATAGGGGTTTGTTTCTATCAGTTTTACTAGTACCAAATAATTAGATAATTTAACAATACGTATAGAGTAACTATTCATATAATATGATAAGCCTCAAATTAATCTCAACTAAACTAATATATTCTGTAGTAGTAATAAATAAGTTTTATAAGATAACAGCAAATGAATTTACGATTTTTAAAAAATTTGTACATTTTAGAAAATTGTATTGAAACTTCAACATCATCACCAACAATTATAGCAAATATTATGTATATTAATTAAATAAATGCATCGAATAGCGGCATGACTCCAAATGTAGTTTTTTTATTAAGACAATGCTGTATACTTATGCATCTTATTAAAACAAATCTACATTTATACATTTTAACTATCCGAAAAATATAGGAAATAACAAAAGTTACCGTAAACATAAGTGAAGGAGCAACGACTAAATTTTGGTACATCCTTATTAAATAATTTTTTTTACCATAATTATCAAAGCAATAGTTGATATAACTCCTTTATTTAGGATTAATTATTGTACATTTTATAATTTGTGTTCTTCCAAAAAACTCCCAGGCAGCTTATTTTTAACGAGCACTCAAATTACTTGTTACTTTTAACTACAAACCTTAAATTTTAAATTTCATACAGAAAATATTTAGGATAATAATATATATGTAGCTTTTAAACAAAATATTCGTCATTTATTTTCATACTTTAAAACCTTATACCTTAAATAGTTTGCCATGAACTAGAACATCAAATGCACATATATTCATTATGTGCGATATTAAATAATTTTTACGATTATACATACAATCAATTTATGGCTAATTTAATCTTTCTGGCTTATAAGATAGTATTTAATAATTAAGTATAGGGTTCATTAAATCCTTATTTTGCGCATCTTCTCAATTAACCACAAATATATAAGTTGCTAAAAAATTATGTGAAAAATATTTTTTATGATTGTTACTAAAATTATGATTTTTTAATGATTGTGACTCAACTATTCATTTATAATCATTTGATAAATATGTTTATTCAGTCATTCATCTAGTTATTGTGGCAAATGCGCAATATAATATATAAACTCGAAAAAGGAATCAATTGCAACACACGCACACACACACATACACGCGCGCACGCACACAAATTCATATCTATATGCAGATACGTACATAATCCAAGCGCAGAATTTAAAATTGACTTTTCAATTATAACCATGTTTTAAATCTATATTTTTATTAATCACACAGAAATAAAATAGTAAACAATTCTAAAAATTGTTTTATCGATTTCTATGTATATTCGCAAATGGTGATATAATAATTTAAAAATTGCAACATGACATTTGTTATATAAAATCAGAATATTTTTCTTGAATAATCTCTTCACTAAGAAGAAACATTCAAAAAAATTTCTTACCATAACTCATGAATTGAATTCTGACAAACACAATAGAATAAGCTGACCGTTTACCTTCTTCCGGGAATAAACTGTCGTAGCCAGTGAAAATTTAGCATGGTGGCGAATGTGCAGTTTCTGAAGAAAAAATACAATGCGCACAGCGGTGCAAACGGTATGGTCGTATACTTAGTCTGCAGATAACAATGCAACCAGCTTGAAGGTTTATGAGACCGTGCACCTGGCACGGCATAAAGTGACCTGCGAGTTTTTGGGTTTCCAAGCTCCCCCTCGTCCTAGGTAACCGCTGTGTCTATACTGCTAGCCTTGAAATAAAAGGACAGATATTTTTTAGAAAAATTTCTTACCAACCTACTAACAGTGTCAATCGTGAGATCAAATAATAAAGAAAGTTTAGATTATTCAGGTGAAAATTTATGTTCGTTGTTTTTCATATGCAGGTGCATTAAAACTAAAACAGAAAATTGTATTTTATGCGTTTATTCGCTTGAACAGATGATTGATAAACGCACACACACGCGCGCACACGTACACACAAAAACACGCTTACTCCCCCACACATGCACACACACGCCATGTACGCATATGCAGATGAATATATATTATTTGTATATGTCACATTTAGATGTATATGTATCTATTTTGCATATGAATTACAAAAAAATACAATGTACAGTAATATAATTGTCAGGATATATTCATTTAATGTGGAGTATTATCTTTGAAGATTAATTGAATTAATGTTGCAATATTTACTTTTTTAGTTTTAATTTATTTTAAATTTTACATTTCATAAAACTAGTGAACGATTGCATTTTTTGTTTTCTATTTGAATCACCTAAATGGCATTAGTTCTTAAATTTTAATTTTCAGATAACGGAATCTTAAGATGTACTTAACATTTTGTTTTATAATAAGCTTGAAATCTTTAGAAAATGCAGTTTATGTAGCCAATTAATATATTATATAATAAAATACATAATTTAAATTTTTAGATTGATCATTTACAGAACTAGTTAAAATATCTTAAATACATCATGTTTTTTAACATTTCAAAGGTGCATTTAAGTTTACTGTATTTGAAACAGTGTATTGAAAATTTGTATGTACAATAATATTAAATAATTTTGTATATATACAATAATACTAAAACTTCTACTGATTATAGCCAACTAAAATTATGATTTTTTTAATGATTGTGACTTAACTATTCATTTATAATCATTTGATAAATATGTTTATTCAGTCATTTATCTAGTTATTGTGGCAAATGCACGATATAATCTATAAACTCGAAATAAGCATGAATTAAAATATACACACACGCGCGCGCGCGCACATATGTATATGCAGATACATGCATAATCCAAGCGCGGAATTGAAAATTAACCTTTCAATTATAACCATGTTTTGAATCTATATTTTTATTAATTACATAGAAATAAAATAGCCAACTCAAATGTATCTTAATATACTGACATTCAATTTAATATTAGTAAGAAACATGAATTTCGGGTTTTTCAGTTAATTTTACAAAACATGATTTTGAATTGTGATCGATAAATAAAAAAAATACATAAATAAAAGATTGTAAGTAATGCTGAAATATAGAAATACATTAATTACTTAATATATTTAAAAGAACATTTTTGAAAATTTGAAATCTAATCAATTATTGTATTAAACAAAATTTTAAGAATTGAAAATTGGAGTTTTTAAATTTGATTAAATTAACTTTAAAAATTGAGCAGAAATGGCTTAATCTAGTGTTAGTTAAGAGGAGGTTGGAGCCATGCTAATTGGTTCAAGTTTTATTTAACCTCAAAAATTGTTTAGATAATAAATAATACATATACACACTTACTTATAGCGTTAAAATGCAGTGTTCCGCATTTCCCGTTATAATAAATTATATTAACTTAGTCTCATTTTTGTGTGATTATGCATAATTTTTGCAAAAAACGTAAACTACGACGCGAAGTGAAGACAGCAATATCAGTAAGATGACCGTCACTTTCGTATACATTATTGAATAAAATATAATTTTTTACTAATTGAATCAACAAAAACTCTGTGTTTTGCGATAACTTACACAATAACAAACAATAGGGAAATTGCATGAAAAAATCCACTAGGTCCGTCATGTAGAATACAGAAAAATAATCGACGCGTATTTTTTCTTTTTTCAATTAAACGATTATTAACAAAGATATAGAGAGTTGAAATGTATGTCGCCACTGATTCGGAATGTGTAGTATATCTATAGTATATCTATATCGTCCGATTCAGTGACGTCACACGATATTTCAACCCGCTGTATCTTTGTTAATAATCGTTTATTTTTATTATCAATTTGATTTTTGATGATATGAGGTATATTTTAAACAAACAATGTAAACTACGACTCGAGGTGGAGGTCACAATTGGTCACGTTGGCTCCGACATCCCCTTAAGTTAATGAGTCTATGTTACAAAAAAGTGAAAATTTGGCTTTTCAGGAATTTTTCCGCATTTTCGACGAATTTTACCGCATTTTAAATTGCCTGCAACTTTTTATAGGGGCGGTCATTTACAACGATTTTTTTTATTCAAGATCTGGGGTTCAGCTGTCCATTAATGCTGGAAAAAAAATGTTTGCTATGCTAGGTAATAAATTATTCAGGGGGCGCAATAAAGGCTATTTTTTGGTAATTAATAATTGGCCCGTAACTTTTTGTAGGCATAATATGGTTTGGGATGCAACACATGTTTAGTACATATTGTATGTCCAAACCCATGTTAAAAACTTAGTCTGGTGAGGGTAAAAATTTTGAAAAATAAATATTTGAAAGGCAAAAATTACGAATTGAATTATAACGAAAGGTAAAATGTTAAGTCCCAGAATATTGGAAAGGTATAATTTTGAAAAGCTAAGTTTGGAAATTCCTAATAATATCGCTTTTGCAATATTTTAACTACAAATATCACCTTTTGCAATATTTCAATTCAACATTTTTGTTTTATAAATTTTTTCATTTCAAAATCTCAGTTTATAAATTTTGAATTTCTAATCTTTACCCAATTTTTATTTTTCAAAATTGTTACCCTCACCCATACAAGACCTCGATCTTTTGACCTTAAAGTGCCCGACTTCTCATAGAATGACTCATGCACTGGAGATTGTACATAAAATAGCAAATTTTATAAATTTACAATATATCATTTACATTAGATATACAGACCTAGGTAAGATAAAGATTGATGCCAATTGACAGTAATTACACTGAGAAAACTATATATTAAAATTTGCCATTTTTGTAGCTAAAATTATTATATTAAATAGTAACGAAAGGCCATACTTGTTTTGTATTAAATTTTACTATACTACATAATAATTTTTATAGTACAATGAAATTTTAAACAATAATTTTCTTTCTTTATGATCTATTTTACACACTTATTAGATATTATCATTGTTATTTAATATATTTATTAACGAAATCAGAAAAAAATAATAGATTTTGAACTCTTATTATTGCAAAAACTAACTTTCATAAATACACATAACCTTAAATTTTGACACTCGAAGGAATTCTTTAAAGTTTTCACTATAAATCTAGTAAACATTGTCATGAAGCGAGTATGACCTTTCATTACTATTTAATATAACAATTTTCCCTATATATGTAGTAAATTTTTAAATATAGTTTTCTCAGTAAGCATTCTATAAAATGAACAAAAAATTTTGTCAACAAAAAGTGCATTCTGTAACTATTATCATATTATCTTGACCAAAAATAAATGAAGCTTTTCATCAAAGTTATAGTTTATGAAAAAATATAAATTATAAAATTCCAATTTTTCAAAAGCAAATATGTGATGTCTACAGGACTTTTTGTGGGCTACACGACGCAAAAGGTACTAGTATTTGCTCTGCGCATCGAGGTGTTTTACGCGTATTCTATATAAATTGGTGGCCACCCTCGGAACTAAACGGTTGCAAAAATGTGTAGCTTATACGGGAAAATGACGAAAATGACAAAAAATATTTCTTATGAAATCCCTAGGTGTTTAAAATGCTTGTAAAATTTTGTACACATCAAGGGCACTGATATTTATCTTTCAAAAAAGTTTGCGCTGGTTTAAAGCAATACCAATTTCGCACCAAATTATTTTGTATAACTCTCCATATAAGCCAATATATTTTAGCAAACTAACAGTTCTCAGTTTTTTCGCCAAAAGTGGCGCTGATAATAGTAAATTGTACACAGAGCGAATAGTAAATTAGACAAAATTATAAGCGACTGTTTCTAAATAATTTAAATATACATAAATTCAAAAATTTTATTAGAATCTCGGTTGATATCAGATTTAAAAATGTCCACTTTTCTATTAGAAACTAAAAAATGTGAAGATACGTTTGAAAATGTAACAAAGTAAAATAAAATAGAAAATGCCCAAAATTTTGTTGGATTCTGGACTTTTCACGTTTTGTCACATTTTTTACATTTTCTTTTATTTCTTTTGTTATTATATATACAGATTATTTTGGTTTTTCACTTTCGTTCCGCGCTTCTTACATTTTGTTACGTTTGATTGTTTTCAAACTTAAAAATTTTGAATATTTGTATAAGAATGTATGAAAATGCAGATAATCATAATATAATGTACCCAATAATATTTACGTACATGATATCACATACAAGGGCACCGGCATTGGTTTGGATATTGGTTTGTTAGTTTTAGCCGTACTTAAACTAGTATCAGATCGGCACTATCAATCCGAGGTCGTGACAGTACTGGGGCTTTATTTACTAACGTTTATCGAGGACGATATATGTGGATATACCTGTTTTGACCAATCAGGAAGCTTCATTGACACCATAAGACTCTATATCGTGGCGATAAACGTTAGTGAATAAGGCCCCTGGGCCGATCTCGTGCCAAATACAAATTTTTGTCGCGGGTGTTTTTTCAATATAAAAAGGTATATCAAGTGGCGCGGCAGCGACACGAAGGCGAGTATGCGAAGCGGGCGAACCTGCGGCGCCGCAACACTATTTACTTCTATTTTGGCTTCTCGAATTTTTAATTATAAAATACAAATATTTATATTATTGTATCTCAATTTTTTATGATAAATTAATATGATTTCTAATCAATATATTGGCGAGAAAGCAGCTTTTCTTATAATAAACGAGTTTGTCAGCGAACAAGTATGCTCAAATCATCTTGGGATTCTTCAGCCCACCCTGCTAGCAGTTGAATATTACAACAGATTAAAATATTAAAATTGAGCACAAATTCCAATTAAAATAGATCAAATTAATCGATTTTAATCGGCATTTGTGCTCCATTTTAATATTTTAATCCGTTCGAATCTTCAACTGTTAGCAGGACAACAAATGTTAAGACCATAAAGTTAGATACACACGGCTAGTGTTAAGACCGTGAATTTAGATGCCCATGGCAAAAGTATCGTTACATGGATATATGCGCCACTTGATTGCTTTCCTACGTATACGAACTACTGATTGTGATTTTATTTTTTTGATGCCCCGTAGTTTATGTTGTCTAGGTGTACAAAATATTCGAGAACGGCGTCTAGTGGGTGGCCGATGACGAGGTCTAGGTGTAAATATATTTGAGGATGGCATCTAGGTGTACAGGGTGGCCGATGACGAGGTGTGGGTGGTGTGCTCTGTAGTATTTGGCGTGAATGTCTAAAAAATATTCGCTCAAAAATAAATGAAATCTCTAAAAGAAAACTTCTAACCAAAGTAAAAGGGTTAGGCGATTTTGATGCATTCTGGGTTATGTTATGCATGGCAATAACATAATGTACATCATGTTAACAATAAAATGAAACAATAAAATTGTTGTGTTCAATTAAGCGCTGAGTCAAATGATTGCTAACTTAAATTTAAGCAATCTCGATCAATTATAAACAACTCTCGATACTTACTACGCAACTTGCCATGCCCGTTTTATTTTATTGATGGTGCTGTCTATCGGTAACTTTTCGGTATATTTTATTTTTGTACACACACTTATAAAATTCAATTTCAATATAATCTCATAAATTTCCAACGTAGATTACACGACTGTCAAAGTTAAATATTAATAAATTTGATATCACATTCCGACACAAAAAAAGAATATTTTAGTTGTTCACCCATGAACAATTTGGTTAAAATTTTTTTTTATTGATTATTATTTTCCAATACAATTAGTCTCTAAGTCGTATATATACATAAAAATGTACGATATGGATGAGGGTAACAATTTTGAAAAATAATAATTAGAAAGTGCATAGATTATAATTTCAAAATTTATAAACTAAGATTTTAGGATGAAAAAAATATATAAAACAAAAATATCGAAACGAAATATTGCAAAAGGGATATTTTTAATAACTTTAAAATTTGGTTATTTAGAATTATACCTTTCTAATATTTTAGCACTTAAATATTATTTTTAATATTATTCAAAATTTTACCCTAATCCAAAACCTAGTCAAGGGAGGTGATGAAGATAAAAATTATAAATACTACAAATTAAATATTATTTAATTACGAAAGGTAAAGTTTTATAACTAAAATTTTTTACTCATACAACTCCTACAAAGAAACTATCGAATCAAAATATCATGAAATAGAAAATATATTTTCACATATATATAATATTTTCTATTTAAAAATTCCACTTTCTATTATAAATCAATTAAAATCTTCATTTTCAAAATGTTTACCCCTTCCTAGTGAAGGAATCGCGCTGAAAATTTTTATAAGTAAAATGTGTACAATATACGTCAGTATGTAAAAGTAATATTTGGAAGATTCTTAAATTATAACGCATTTAGGTTTGTTAAAAACTAAAACTATGCAGTTCAAAAAAATTGTATCGGCAGGGTAAGAAGTTAGAAGTTGGAGAAAATAGCGTATTACTGCGTATCGAGAGCGTAAAATTGGCTTTTTTAGAATAAATGTAGAGTTTGGAGTGCCGCTCGGAGACGAGTTAGCAAGTGCTGAAAAGTGCGTTTGCGAGTTGGAGACGATATACGCGACTATTGTGCCTATATATGCGACATTCAATTGACTACTTTAATCATTTTATAATTGCAGCATTTTATATATATATATATATATATATATATATATATATATATATATATATAAATATGAGTGGTCCTCTGTGAAATCGAAGATGAAAATTTTACTTTTTGCCTAAACTGTATATGTATGTTCTATATGTTATACCTGACTCCCAAAAAAAAGTTCAGCGCGATTCCTTCACTTGGCTTCGAGTTATAGTTGGTCAAAGTTGGGATTTTAAGCAATTTTTGCCTATTTTCAATGATTTGTAGCTCACAAGGGATGCATTTTTAAATAAAACTACCCAGATTTTTTTTGTAAAATCTTCTGAATTTAAAAAAAAAATATATATTTTTAAAGCCCTATGTATATGTTAAGGCTACCTTATTTAATTTGAAAATCTGAATGTTTGATCCGGACTCCGACCACCTCAATACAGTAAAAAAGTACCTTTTCATAGTAAAAAAATAGCTGTAAAGTTTCAGAATCGGTCTGACCTTCTACTAGAAGTTGTGTAGAAAACAAACATGATATAATGGCTAATAAGTGGTTTTATATGCAAATTTGACACTTATAACCTAGTACATTTCATGTCTATCGATACCTAGCTTTAAGTACAAGTAGAAAAGCAGTACACAACAAGTAGTTTACCACTACCGAAGCTGGGCTTGGCTCATAGCAACAAATATCATGATATAATTTTAATTAAAAAGTGATGAAAATGAATATTCAACTTTTATACCTATGCCTATAAATTGGATTGTTTTATCAAATCACTATTAAAATAGTCATAAAGATGGCTTCTGGAACTAGAAAAGTATCTACATAATTCTCAATATAGCGGGGGACATACTTTTGTTGCAAAAAATAAGAATATCAATTGGTAAATTATGGATACGCAATAATCTAGTATTTATATTGAAACTTTGGAGTCATCATAAATTTTCTAAACTTTAAATACTACAGTACAACAAATTATTATTTTATACTTAAAAAAATGTTGACGTTTGCATACGTAATAATTTAAATGTGCATATTCCAAAAAAATTTTTTGATTGCAATGAGAAAGCAATTAGAAAAGTTTATTGAAGCAAGTAGAAAATAAAATTTCTTGATGTCGAGAAGTAGGCGGATTTACCATGTCATCAATAAGTGGATTGTTTATTCCGAGTTGCCAGGTTTATCTACGGGATAAATAAAATATCTGTACATTTTAATACGTTTAAACACGGCTTTGTAAATTATTGTGTGTTTACTAAGTTTAGTAGTTTAGTAAGTTTTTATATGTTTAGGTACGTTTGCGTAGTTTTTTCGTAACAAATATATCCTTATATTATACAGAAAATCGTGCATTTCTGCATATTTAAGAACATTATGTAAATTTACCTCATAAGAGTAAACAACCGAGAGAGCGAGGTAAATCTAGCTAGTCATACTTAAATTACAGAAATTTGGTTGTCCCAAAAACATAAATAAAATGTTGATGAAACCTTGCGAAAATTAAAATTTCATACATTTTTTTAATCATTTCTGTACATATTTTTAAAATATTTTAAAATGTTTCCTTAAAATATTTCATAAAAATATTTTAAAAATATTTGTGTTATACTTAAGGCACTAAAAATAATTGTAGGGTATTTGAGAAATATTTTAAAATATTTCAATAGATTTTATAAATATTTACAAATGTTTATTTAAGGCTTGGCAACAATTTGTCAACGAAATATTTTTGTAATCTATTCAAAATATTACATAATATTATAAAAATTGTTAAAAATGTTTTTAAAATATTTTTTTGCAATATTTTACAGAAATATTATTAGGCTAGGAAAAATAACCCTTACGGAAGGATGTGCAGAGATCTGTGCAGAAATCTCTGCATAATATTTGGAATCTTTTTAATTTCCAGAATATTCTTAGAAGCAAAAAAATAATATAGTGGAGTGCCTATATGGATGTTCCCATCAGGATCGTAACAAAAAACTCTAGTTGTGAACTCCAAAATTCTTATTTTACAAAATATTAAAACATGTTTGTTTAAATCAAATTGTTGAAAAATAATCATCTAGATAGTAACACCCATATGGCACTTATTATATAATTTTTTGGTTTTAAGAATATTCTGGAAATCAAAAAGATAGGGTCGAAATTTTGTGCAGAGATCTGTGCCCAGATTTCTGCACATTATTTTCTAAAAATATATCTAAAATTTATAAATATGCATAAAATAATTGCAGAAACATTTTATTTGTGATGTAAAATACTTTTAAAATATTTTTAAAATGATTTTGTGCTGTTAGGAAGGTCATACTGTGCTTTAAAATATGATTTTGCCAATTCAAATGATAAACGAATAAAACGAATCATAAATTACTCATCAACCTTTCTTATTTCCAGAAACATATTAAATCGTATACTTTTGATCCATAGTTTAGAAGCTATAAGAAAAATTAAAAAAGGTAAAATTAATAGTATATTTCAAAGTGCACAAAAGTTGATTCTATACAAGTGGTAGGTTTGTCGCCCGAGCAAAGTGAGTGTGACAATCTCACGAGTGTAGAATAAACTTTTCGCACGTGTATCGAATATTATTTTTTGATACAGGAGGCGGAAAATGGGCTTGGACGCAGGCGGAGCGTGCGTAAAAGTAGATTTTACGCACATTGTATTGAAAAAATTATGACGGCCGTAAGCCGTACATTCTAATATGATTTGGTTCAAAAGTTTGATTTTTTTAAATAAGAACAAAAATAGCAAGTGAAGTAATTATGAGTTTCTTCATTTGAAAATACACTAGGCGACAGAGATAGGTATACAAATCTGCAAAAACAACTTATTTATAATTATTTATTAAGTATCTGTAAAAGAATTTTCATACATAGTTTTAAGACATTTTTAGTTCTTCGGGTAGGGGTAACAATTATGAAAAATAAAGATTTGAAATGATAAAATTAGGTATGGATTTACAATAAAACGTGACATTTTTAAACTAAAAATGTTGGAAAGGTAAAATTGTTGGATAAATAAATTTTAAATTCGAGATTTGAAAATAAAATACTTTAAACCCGTTATATTTTCTATTTTGTATTATTTCAGTTTGATATTTTTTTAGAAATCGTATAGTTTTAAAATTTTGATTTTAAAATGTTTGCCTTTTCTAATTTAATACTTACAAATATTTATTTTTCAAAATTTGTACCTTTATATATATACAATTCTCCAGATATTTCTTAAGTTTCGATGAATTAAGTATCGCTTTTCAAGTGCTCATAAAGCTTAAGTGATTATCCCCTGATAATCACCTAATAATCAGCTGATAATGATGCCATGATTATCATCTGATTATCATTTACATATAAATACTAATTAAATATAACTGAAATTAATTTAAAATATAAAAAAATTAAACATGAAAAAAGAAATAGGAGAAAAAATATTTTCCTGTTCAAGGATCGACCTATTATTGACATTTTATTACACTATAAACTAAACTATTTACACAATTAGAAAAAATCTGAAGTTTTATTCGTTTTATATCTGACAATGAATCGAATTAGTTTTTCTTTTTATGTTTTACAATATAAGTTGAAATAAAAATTTGTTTAAAAAATGTGTCTATTTTCTTGTTTTAAAATATTTAAAACAAGAAAATAGACACATTTTTTAAATTTCTAGCATTGGGCTTGAATCATTATTTATTCTAGATTTGGTCATCGAGACATTTTTTTTTTAGAAAAGTATTATACCATTCAAGTCTAAATATACGAATTTAAAAATAAATTTAATTAAAACACGTCCATCATTTAAAAATATTTATAATTATTTAAATATTCAAATACAATTTGTAAATATAAATATTTTCTCTTGGAATTTATATACATGGAAACTAAGTTGTGAGATATGTCGAATAAAATTTCAAGCTTTCTATAACAGTGTGCATAACTTAAGGGGCTGTCGGAGGAGCAGCCGAACGGTGCCACCGCAACGTCCAAGAAGCGCTACGGTCACATGGCAAAATCCCAATTGAACAACAAATACAACACAACCGCGTACTTAATAAAAAATCACTCTTTACCGCCCTTCCTTTTATCCTAAAGTAATAGTAACTCGTGCAAAACATAGTATTAAGAGCATATTTTCGACGTAGTATTAGAATTACGATATGACCTTATACGAAGGCACGGTGACTGTATATAAATTCAAGATGGCCGCTTGTTCGGCTGCTCTGTTGCTGTAACGTAATTCCAATACTACGTCGAAAAGATATACTTAATGCGATGTTTTGTACGAGATACTATTACTTTAGGATAAAAGGAAGGGCGGTAAAGAGCGTTTTTTTTTAAAGTACGCGGTTCTGTTGTATTTTATGTTCAATCGGGATTTCGCCACCTGACCGCAGCGCCACTTGGACGTTGAGGCGGCACCGTTCAGCTGCTCCTTCGACAGCCCCTTAAGGATGTTCTATGCCTTCAGCTGGTGAGGTGAGGACGCTTCATAAGAGCCCGTGTATAACCTGCAAACTTTGAACTTGAATATTATGGAAATATGTTCGGTAACAAATATCGGGAAAACATGGGTCGTTTCGTATACACTAGACGAATACATCTTAAAAGTTTTAGTTCATTCTCTTAACTTTCGTGTAACCATTTAACATCCTTAAATACTATTGTCACTCTGAGGATCCGAGTTTAATCCTTGAGCGGGGAAATATATTTTTTCATGTTTTTTATATATGTTTAATTTGTTTAGATTGTAAATTAATTATAGTTATACTAAATTAATACTTATAATATAACGCATTATAAGATGATAATACAAAACGATAATCATAGCAGAGCAGTAAGTCAAAGTGCGCATGCGCGAAATTACTGCGCATCCCCAGCGCGCAATAATGCTCGTGAAGAATGCCTCGTTTTTACCGCCTGTGATCTGAGTATAATTATGCATTTTTGGCCGGGGTATGAGAAAACTATTAATATTTGTTTACTTTCATTTTTACTTCTTTCAATACAACATGATTTCCATTACATATTTACGTAAAACTTAATTTCTATGTTTTTGCAAAATAAAAAACATTTATTTACCTGACTTTGTATTTACTTCTTTCAATAACCATCAATTTCGATATTTCGCATCTGCCAACCGTGACGGCTCACCCTTTTCTGTGACATCCTATTAGAAATGGAAATTGTGCCCCACTATGCCATAATTTGCCGAAACTGTGCTAGACCGTGCCAAACTGTGCCACTGTCCTGCATATATACCAATTCGAACATTTGGCAATAGCTTGGCACGGACTGGTACAGATTAACATAGTAGTGGTACAGTCTGGCACGGTATGGCACAATTCTAATTTAATGAAATAAAAGTATTTTTTTCGCGTTTTTTCAAAGTTTTGCTATAGTTTGGCATGACTCGTAGTAGTTTAGCATGATATGGCACATTGTGGCATAGTGTTCCACGCTGAGGCTTTTTTACATGTTTATGACAAGTAGCTGATATAAGCTCTCCTATAAGTCAAAAGTTATATGCATTATATGTTAACTTTGCATAAATATCAACAATTAATAATTTATGAGACTTAAGAATATTTTATTAAATTAAAATTTTATTTTTGGTGCTTGTTATAAGAAAGAAATATATTTAAATGAACACATAAAAAACTAGCTCGGGCAGTTAGGCGTTTGACTGGCACGCCGGAGACCCAGGTTTGATACCACCTCAGGTCAATTTTTTTATTTTTAATTAATGCTCTACGATATTTTTGTAAGGAACAGACTGGGCCACACTGTGCCATATTGTCCCAAGCTATTACTGAATGTTCGAATTGGTATACATATATCAGAGTGTGGCACAGTGTGGCATAGTATGACACAGTATGGCACGATTTGGAACAGTTTTGGCATGATGTGGCAGCAAATTATTTTCATTAGGGCAGTATAACGTTTTCTCATTTGGTAATCATTGCTTGTTCTATTAGCCAAAAATACCGGAATATTAAGAATAACTAAGTTTTCACTAAAACATATACTCAATAGTTTTATACGTGTATAATTATGACGAGAAATATAAATATACTCAATAATAGTAAAAGCTACTATGCCCTTGTAATCTTGCAAGATATTTGTGAAATAACACTGCCGGTAAAAATAAACTTTTAGAATAGATCCCATTATTTCATATTAACTCCAAAAGTACTATATTTACAATAACAAAGTAAATGTAGTAGAAATTTGTGTATTTCTAAGTTCTAATGCATTTACTTACACAAAACTTTAACCTATTTTCAGGCTTGTAAAATCACAAAATCATAGTACTGTGGATTCACAATACGCTTTATTTATTCCAAGCATTTTTTACAGAGTACAGATACTACCGCGCCACATTAAATGCTACTGTAGGTACATCGGTATATTAGAGCGCATTTTTAAAATCATAGCATCATTTTACAAAAAGCGTCGTCTGCCAAAATCAGAGCGTCAATTTGAGCAAAGTCTTGTGTCGAGCGGAGCGCCAATACTCGTATATTTCTTTCCATTGTACCGTTTTCTTATAAAACTCAATTATATATTTTCCAGTAACCTTCAATTTTTATGTTTCACATCTGGCATGTGTCCTGTGACGCTCATGTTTTTTTGCATAGTCTGCGCGAAGCGTCGCTTGCTGAACGTCGGGGTAGCTCTGGTGGTCGCCGTTGCTGCACTCGTAGCCGCGACAAAACCTGCTATATTGATGATACTTGCAGAAGCTTGACCAAGTTCGGGTGAGATTTAGGTAGAGTTTGCCGTGATCGAGTTCGCGTCACAGTCATTCATGTCGAGGTTGAAACAGCTGTAACGGAAAAATGTATGATGTTTTGGAAGGAGAGTATATAGTCGCTGTTGAGGTGATGGTGTTAGTCTAACGACCAGCCGGGGAGGTCATCATTGCAATCAGCGGCGGCTCTGTTCTTGATCGATTTTTTTATGTCCGGTGTTCTAGCCCCTTCGTTGTGAATCGGGGGTACTACAGCGCTCTCTGATCCAGCGTACTTCTGTGTTTACTCTCGATCTTCATACAAAATTCAGACATCCTGACTGACATGATACACGCCAATTCTTACAGATTATACTCAACGTTTTCGTCATTTTCCTCGTCTTTAGACTCGTCGTGATCGTTGCCATTATCGCATTTCTCAAACTGGTTTTCAAACTGCGAAAGAAGACATATAAGTCTTACAGTCCTATTCGGCTTCTTTCAGGGAAAGACACGTAAAAGATTGTGGAATAAGAGAACAGTTAAGATCATGCTTATTAAAAATAGTTATTGAGATCACGATTGCAGCCAATAGAGTCGTCGTTGACCTCCAGAAGCCATAACTCGGTGAGGTCAAAGTCTAACTTAGACATTAACTGTAGATTACGCTGCTGAACTCACTCTCGATGTTGCAGACGAGCATGTCCTGGAGTGATTGGCTGCTGCCCAATTTTCACTCCATCGATGTGAGTACGCGACTGTGTTCGCTCTCTTTGTATTTAGTATTTAACTCGTCGTATCTGCAACAATCCATACGATGAGGGCTATTTAGCAAACGAACAATTACGCACAACAGATTGACTTGCGAGAGTTCGATTAGCGAGTCTCCGTGCACATTGATGAGCTCCAAAACACCACTGTTTTGGGTTATGTTTTATGTTTACACGACTACACAAGGCCCGACAAACTCTGCTGCTGCAAGAGTCTCCTTCCTCTTAATCAAACACAGATTCGCTTCCATTTAGAATACAACAAATAACTGAGTAAATGAATTGTTCAATGTTAGTATACAACATTATTTAACAACTTGTTGCTTTTATGTTCTTGTGGTTACTATTAGTACACTGCTTCTCATTACTGTGGGTATATTCGGACATCCAAGCAAAAGTGACACATCTAGGGCAGAATTTGTAAGTGTTGTAAGTTATACCAAAATAAACAACCTGTATATCTGTACATATTACATCGAAATTACACATAGATATACTTTTCTTAAAATACAACGTGACTTAGTATAACTTAGAGCAGCGACAAAAGCGCCTTCAAGCGGACCTTGGACGTTCGAATACAAAGATTCAGAAATACTGACTTTCAGTGATTCAAAAACCGCTGCCAATTTATTGGCAGGTAGGTTCCTTAAACAATATCAATATCAAAAACATAATCAATTATAATTATAATTTTTAATTATGATTTTTTTTTTCAGAAAAGTTCAACATTTAGTTTCTAAGTTGTAATAGTTAGTATAGCTCCCAGAATGCGCCTAAAATCACTAGTAATCGATAAATCGCCATAAAAGAAAGGAACATGCAAGACTGAAAATCTTGTTTTTCACGAATCAGTTTAAAAAATAGTAGATTAGAATCCATTTAATAGAAGATGAGATCTAAGCAATGCAGTTTTCAGTTATACAGAGTATACAGCCTGAGAAACAATTTTTTGGCTCTCAATATCTTTAAAACTAACGAGTTTCATAAACAGTCCAAAGAAAGAGATTAAAATACTATATTATGCTAACTAAATCCAAACTTTGAACTTGATACTATAACTTGATAATATACTATAGAAGCTGAAATTTTACAAAGTAATTTGTTTTGATATGCTGAAACAATACATCATATTGTCTTTACCTCGAATGTTTTAGTTTGCATTTTTATACAAACACTCATTTGCTAATTATAATAAATTTTATTTATCGACGAAGGCATAAGGTTCAGTATAGAACAGCTATAGCAAAAGTAAAAAGAGTTACGCTGGCATATTTCTGCGTTATTAAACGAGTATCTGTACCAAGAATTATAATTTTATATTGATTCACTGCGTATATGTTACTATAATGAGGAATAGTGCCTGCAACTTGCGCTAAAACTGAGTTGAAAATATCTCATCGCTCCAAACAAAAAGTCGTACATTTGAATTTCCTGACTAAAAATAGTATATTTGAGTTTCGCTGCAAAAACTTGCACTCCCGCGGCAAAGATTAATACATTTGGCTTTCTAGCATCGCAAAAATTCCAAAATTTGTTAGGATTTTCACAAACTTTATATTTCATAAATTTCATACAATTTTACAAATTTTCCATAATTTTTAGTTTTTCAATTTTCAAAATTTTGGTAATATTGGAAAATTTTTTAAATTTTGGAAATTTTCGGAAATTTTCTGCCCTGGGAATGCAAATTTACTAGTTTTCGCTGTGAGAGTGCGAAATGCACTAACTAGTCTTCGACGCAAAAGAGCGTTCTGAGCTTAATGTTTCGTTGCATGTCTTCGATGCAAAAAATGCAAAATTACTAGTCTTCGCTGCGAAAAATGCAAATGTACTAGTCTTCGTTAGGAGCGACGATCTGATCATTACTCCCACACCTCATTGTTGGTGATATCAAACACACACATACTACCTGATGTTTCTAACATCGATGCGTGTATAAGAACAAACATGTCAGAATAGTTAATAAGTATGTTTTGTGTGTGCGTGTGTGTGTGTACAAACATACTTTTTCATTTATGGTATAGGTTTATATGAAGGTCACCTAAGACATCATAAATCCTATTCGGATCTTATTAGAAAAATAAGGGATTCTATCATTAAAAATTCTATTACACACTTAAGCGCCCATAAACGTAATGAGAGATCAAAATTAAGCAACGCAACTAATATGGCTGTATAATTTATTAATTTTGTAATTCAGATCATTTAAGTCGTGGAAGCGACACCATGGATAAATTATAAACTTTTAGCGTTCATCTCATTAATTACGTTAAAACGACAGCGTAAATTAAACTATAGTAACACTGAGTATTACAATACAACAATTTGAAAATTCATGGTTTCCGGAGTTACCATTTTCTAAATATATATATTTTTAATATAATAATCCAGAACTCTAATGCTCGTTGTAGTTTTAAACTTTAGGATGGAAATAATCACCACGAGCGAATTCTTAACGTTGTTTATTATGCCGACGTTTCGAAGGAATAGATCCTTCCTCTTCAGGGCATCTAAAAAAATATATAAATAGACACTAGTCACAAGTCGTAGATTGACAGAATTCAAACTTATAATAACCAACATGCAATACTGATAAAAAACACACGAGAGAATTTCGTTGTAACATAAAAGTTACAAGTATACTTGTCCAGGGAAAAACTAAAATTTTAAATCGTCAAATGCTAAAAATAAAATTGAAGGTTTAGCTGTAACTATTATAAACCGTTTAATTCTAATCTTACGAAAAACTGTGGAACAGGTCAAATCATTGCTCGCAGCACAACATCTATGCGAGCAACAATAAAAATCTCTGTTCGACAGTCTTTCCGTAAATTGACCTTAGTCGAATAAGAATCACATGAGACTTACATGCGATTTTGGCGTGATTATCGCATAAGAATTACTTGATTCTCATCTGAGGTTAAAGATAAAGTAAGATGTATGATTTTCGGTGTAGATCCTTTTTTTATTACGTAGAAACAGGCTAGCCAAACAATTTTTATTTGAATGTCTTTGCTAGCTATTTCACACCAAACCCTATGGCTCCGAGGACAAAATTTACCGATGGGGGTTAATATGAAAATTTAAACTACAAAATTTGAAAATGTCCGTGCGGCTGGCTGTGTGCATATGATTTTTTTGAGCCGCCACAGCCATTGGGTCCACTGCGTAAGTGCGAACCAAAGCAGTTGAGTAAAAATTGTTATAGTAGGACGTTTCTACACAATTTGTAAAATATTTGGATAAAAATTAGATGCATAGTTCATTTAAGTAAATTTTTATTAATAAAAACTTTTGAAATGTACATTTAGTAAATACGTAGAACGATTCAAAATCGTCTGAAACACATAAAAAACACGGTTCTACAAGTAGAATTTTTCCCATGGAATTTAAAATATTTTCAGCTGTGGGACTTTGCGAATCTTCCAAAATTAAAAATTATTTAAATGCTTCTTCTGGGAACTACCTAGAACGATCAATAATTGTCTGAAACGCATAAAAAACACGGTCTTAAGAGTAACTTTTTCCCCACCTAACTGAATTTTTTCAGCTGCGGGACTTAGTTTTTGCAAATCTTAAAAGAAAAATTTTAATGCTTTATTTGAGAACAATCTAGAACGATCGGAAATCTTCTGAAACGCATAAAAACATAGTTCTAAAAATAATTTTTTTCCTACCGTACTTTGAATTTTTTCAGCTGCGGGACTTAGTTAATTCACGCACGTGGTGAGATGAGATTTTGCCATGATATCTCACCTGAGATTTATCAGGATGTTGAAAGAAGATATTTTGTACAAAGGTATTTACAATTAAGAAAAAAAGTTTTGTAAAATAAATCTGGACATAAAGTAAGGAACAAAATCGTTATTCTATTATTATACTATCACAATTAGGTTTTATAACAATCTAATATTCATTACAATAATTATTAAGATAATTATAATTTTTAATGATGAAAAAATAGAAAATAACTATTATTAATATTAGGTTTTGTGTTTTATTACATGTCTTTTTACGGGTTTTATCACGTTTTTTACGTATTTTATTATATGCGTAATCACGTGTTAAATTATATATCAAATCGGTTTGAAATAATCATATGATTTACCATATGATTATATTTGCAATTTGATATTTGATAGAATATATGTTTATACATGTAATAAAACACGTAAATAAAACATGTGATTAGACATGTGATTAGATATGTGATTTACCATATGTATATTTTTAGTAGAGTCTGCAATAAATCAAGAATTTATTAAACGACAAAAATCTTTAAAATTCCCTGTAATTTAATAATATTTATAATAAAACAAATTTTTCTAGAACAAATAATTTTCGAAATATTTCAAAGAATATATGTAACATTTTTTTCAAAAGGATTAATAAAAATACCTTGCGCAAGGAACTTTTTGAAGTCAAAATAATATATTACGAGAAAAATGTTGAACTTTTCTGAAAAAAAATCATGATTAAATAATTATAATTATAATTGATTAAGTTTTATTTTTGATGCATTCTAATGTAAAATATTTTATTTAACTGTCTACAACATTTACGCAACTTTGAGTTTTTTAATTATGTTGGTCTTAAAATATTACAATACTATAAGCAATTAAAGTAAACCAAAATTCGAGCTTTTGGAATAAAAGATTAGTTGAGTTTTCTTTATATTAAGAGCAAAATCAAAATTGTAAAACAATTAATCGTATAATCATTGAAAATTTAGTTTTACTCTACATCGTCGACTACAGCTTACTGAGAGCTTTAGAAAATTAGATACTTAGGTATGGTTTAGAATTCCGTAATTAACCAGAACGTTCAACTCACACGTATGTACATACAGTACTTCAAAAAAGGCTTCAGCCGTTTTCCTGGTATATTTCCGGATAAAGGTTAGGTACTCAGTGGGTGAGGGTAAAAATAAAAAAAAATTTTAAATAAAAAGGAGAAAATATTAGAAATTCAAAATTTATAAACTGAAATTTTGAAATGAAATATTTATAAAACAACAATGTTCGAATTAAAATATTGCGAAAGGTGATACTTTGGTTAAAATTACTGCGAAAGAGATATTTCTAGGAATTTCCAAATTTAGGATTTCAAAAATATACCTTTTCAATGTTTTGGGTCTTATCATTTTACCTTTCATGAGACATCAATTCGTAATTTTCTCCTTTCAAATCTATATTTTTCAAAATTTCTACCCTCATTCAGGTTGCTTTTGACTGCGCGAGAGCGTACGGATAGATAGGTAGAGCATTTGATAGTTATACTAATGGTCCTGACTAAACCACAGATGCGCTTCCTCTGTAGCATACAGCATCCGATTCGTTAATGATAGCGGACACTCTTTCTCTCTTGCTCTCTCTCTCTCTCTCTCTCTCTTGCTCTTTTGGGCCACTGTAAGATATAAATCATGCATAGCAGCGCTTCGTTGCGCTGAGCTCTCATGAGCAAGGACTACTCGACATTGCTCTTGATCATTTGGAGTATAAAGCGTGTGCTCAGCCCTCTGCAATGTCGATGCAGCGGACGAGTAAGGGCAGAAATTAAAAATAAATAAAAATTAGAAAATTTCAAAAGGTAAAAATTTTAAAACTGAAATTTTGAAATTATACAATTTGTAAAAGAAAATATCAAATTAAAATATTACGAAATAGAAATTATCATGAGTTTAAAGAATTTAATTTTTAAATCTCGAATTAAAAATTTATTTTTTTGAACAACTTTTACCTTTCATTTTAAATTAATGCGTAATTTTTTTATTTCAAATCTTTATTTTTTAAATTTGTATCTCTACCCACATATAATGGCGTTTTGTAAATAAATAGTCAGTGTGTATATTTTTAACTTTCCATAACCTAATATTACCCATCGTTGAGCTGACTAAGTATTAGAAGAAGAGAATCATTAGGAAGGCTGAAAATTAAAGAAAAATTATTTATTAATTGTCATTCATAATTTATTTGCTGAAGAAGCAATTTTTTTAAGCAAAATGCTAGATTGCACATCGAAATTGATGTTCTCTTAAATTCTGTATTTTTTGCTCACTTTAATAGCTTTTTAAAACATGACCGCAATATACCGTAAAATTAACCGTAAAATTTGAAAGTTAATATTTCTATTTTTATTTTTATTATATTTCTGTACAGATATTTGCAGAAGTCTATGTATAGATCTCTGCACAGATTTCTGTACAGATCTTTGCACAGATCTCTGCTCAAAAGTTTGAATGTTTCCTTTTCATTTCCAGAAAATTCTTAAAAGCAAAAAAATTAATATAATTAGCGCCTTAATAGGTGTTATTATCCAGATGATAACACTAAAACTCTGTTTGTGAACTCAAAACTTTTTTATTTTTTTGATAATTTGATTAATACAAAATTCATTTAAATCTTGAAAAATAAAAATATTGGAGTTTACAACCAGAATTTCAATGTTATTATCCGTACATTATGCAGTAATTAGATTATTTTTTGCTTTTAAAAATTTTCTAGATTGGCCAATCAATGAAGGTTTTTTGTGCGACTAAAATACTACCGGTAAACCACCTGTGGGATAATTTACAAGACAGTCTGTGAATGTATCCTGATATTTTCTACTTGCAACTCTCATTAATTGATTATAAACCATTTAGTTCAGAAGACGCGGTTTTTTTTAGTTTTTTGCGTACACGGAGAGAAATATTCTCGTAAACATTACTATACTTCTTACGAATGAGGAGACAAACTCGACTTCTAAGCTTATATACTTATACTAAAGATTACTATATATTCGCCAATTTATGATACTCACTGTATCAAAAATTGCTATGCACTATAGTAAAAATTGGGAATATACTTTTTGATATCTAGTATAGTAAAATTTGATTAAGTTTATTTCAGTATTTTGTAGGTATATTAGCAAATATTATTGGAAATGAGAAAAGGATCTTCGTGACGGCGAGTAATGACCGTCCTTGCTGATAGATTTTAAGGTTAGAGCGGTATAACAAAATTTTTGGTCGTATAAACACGTGCTCGCTTACCAGTGTGTACGTATATGCGCGTATACGTACGGTAAATATTCTTATATCTTCAGTTTAAATTTATTTTATGATTTTTTCCATAAAGCTAATATTTATAATTAATAATTAGTTTAGTTTGTATGTTTAGGTAGTTAAAAATATATAAGATCTGAGATTTTGGAATTAACTGTTCTCTTAGGTAAATGGTCAGTGTACTCGATTCGCACACCGAAGGTCCCAGATCCGATCCCGCCCGCCACCGTATCCAAAATTTTAATTTCTTTATTTGCGTTTCAGCTTATTTCTCTTCTAAATTAATAATCGCTTAAAACTTGTAAAATATAATAAATAATAATGTATAATTAGAATATAATGATTATTCTCTGACCATCAAGAGCTTCTTCTTAAGGAAGAAAGCAAAGGTGATTGGAGAACAAAAAATTTCTTTACGATATTCTTTCTATAAAATTTACTATGTGGTATAGTAAAATTTAGTATCTTCAAAATTAACTATACTGGTATAGTAAAATTTAATAAAATCTAAGTTTGTTCCCTCGTTACTATATGGTATAGCAATTTTTTGTGAAATTTCTTCCAATTTTTACGTAAAAGTTTCTTTCCGTGTATAAAACTACCGAAGTAATCGTATGCATAAACAAGAAAAGTTGTAGAGTAATAAGAAAAAAAAATGAAGATTGAGAGCTAGAATTTGGCAAAGAAGTAAATAATTATATGTACTTTGAGACAGCAAAAGATGGGCGTTGTCGGACCATTAGTTTTTGTGCAGTTTCTATTTCAATTTTTTTATTCAGTTTTTGCTGAGACCTGCTTGCGTTAAAAATGGGCATATCTGGATTCTAATACTAGCATTCAAAACTAGAAGTAAAAAACTAAAAAATGTATATTTTAAGTTTTTGTACAAATACATTAAAGAGAGCGAAACTTGCATTTAAAAGGCAGGGGAAGGTACCTATATAGATATACACACGCGATGCACTCAGCGGCGCATCTTTTCGCGCGCTTTTCTCAGCAACTACTGCACCTTTTGGGATCATGGAGAAAAAATCACATGATTTATTACACGATCAGTCTCGTAACAAATTGTGTGATTTCTCATGCAATTCATCACGTAGGATATCATTTATAAAATTTAATTTTGCTACATGTATTAATTACACATAATTATTGTATATTTATGTCAAAAATTATAGTGAAATTGATTTATTTATATTCCAAATAAATGGACCGCAAGAAAAATGGGAAATAAGTTGAGTGAAGTGAGAAATCACGCCAAATTGTTACGTAGGGAATTACGTGAGAAATCATGTGATATATCACGTGATTCTTTTCGCCAGGGAATTTTTCAAAGTATATTCTAATTAAGATTTTAATTGTTCGTTCCAATATGATTAATTATTTCAACTTGGAGCCCCTTGCAAACAATAATTACCAGAAAACTATGAACTGATTACTGCACATATCCCTGTACAAATTTGTAATGTCTCCTTTGAATTCTCAAAAAATTCTTAAAAGGTTAATATATGCACAACAAGTGTTTTAATATGTGTTATCATCCGGATGATATTACCAAAACTGGTTTTGGAATCCAAACTTAAAATTTTTTTTTCTAATAATTTGATCAAAACAAAATAGTACCCTTACGAAAATAATGTGTAGAGATCTGTCCATAGATCTCTGCAGAGATTTCTGCACAGATCTCTGCACAGATTTCTGCACAAAATTTAAAACAAGCGAGTGATATCTGTATTTTGGTCAAAAATACTTTAAGTAACTTGGATTTTGAAAATACAATACAAAACGAACATTCTACAAGTATTTGCATTTTTTATGTCAATTTTGAGAATTTAATTAATTAAAGTTTCAAATCTTTTTGACCTGATTCGACCCACTTTGCATGTTTATTTTAAATCTTGAGAGTTGTACTTTTACATCAATTTACTGTCGATGCCACTCTTACACTTTAATTAGTTTTAAGAAGGATTGAAAATTTTTCCATCGTGTTTAATTAATTTCTGCATATAATAATCATTAAATGATCGCAAGCTTCTTTTTTACACCAATTCGTAAATAAACAATAATTTTAGTCACGCCTGTGCGTTATTTACATGGCAATTTTTCGATTATTAGAGGTTTTAAACACATTCTGCTAACCATTCTATCACAATTCGAAAACTAAATGCCAAACCTTTCTAAAAAAAAA
This sequence comes from Nasonia oneida, assembly GCA_037356405.1. Taxonomy (NCBI): domain Eukaryota; kingdom Metazoa; phylum Arthropoda; class Insecta; order Hymenoptera; family Pteromalidae; genus Nasonia; species Nasonia oneida. The sequence goes on from JAZHPH010000168.1 coordinate 73,529, forward strand.
CCGCTGCCAATTTATTGGCACATAGCTTTCTCCAACTAAATTTATAAATAAAATATTGTTTTCATATAGAGTATATTTATGCTTTTTAAATGTTTACAAATAAATTTTTCTTAAATGCCAGCAAAACCGTGCTTGAAGGTATGGTTTAATTTAAATAACTCATATCCTAAAGTGTGAGTGAGAAAAATCGGTTCTTACATTTCAGCTCTTTACTTGAGAACCGTTCAACGAAATCGTCTGAAATCTTAACAGCAGATCGCTTTTTTATGGCTAATCGCTAAATAAAATTTTGAAGCAATTGACTACATTGTTTTAGAGATATAAGAAATCAAGAAATTTTCAAACAAAATTCAAATCTTGATATCTAAAGAACCATAGGGGTTTAAAAGCTGCGCAATAAACTTAGCCAAAACACATAAAATATCTACCGTTTTCCGAAATCTTAAGTGTAATAATGTCTTTTTACGCCCGTAATCAAGGCACAAAAAATCACATCTAATGTTTTTAGTTTTCGATTTATAAGTGAAAAAATAAGTAGTTAAATCACTTGAAATTCTGATGGGATATAGTTTGGCACGTAACCCATCGACATAATTTTTTTCGTGAGGTTATAATGTTTAGCTTCAGGGATATTCATTTTAAAATAAATCAACTTTTTCATTTTATCTGCCGAACAGAGCGGTGATCGCGAGGACCAAACGAGGAAAAGTAGGTTATTTTATTTTTATTCAAATGCATTATAACTGGATTGTTTGGAACGATGGAATGATTGAAAAAAACGCAAAATAGTGTATTTCAAAAATCAAAAATGGTCATAAAGAAATATAGTTAAGAAAATAAAAAAAATGTTTTTCCTGAATTCAGAATCTAAAAATAGATATACATGTCATATTGTATTGATATTGACGGAGTGGTTCCAGAAATATTACGGTATACATACACACGCACACACACACACCCTGGAAGCGACCATACCAAGTGGTAATGAAGAAGATAAAGGGAGATTTTATCCCCCCTTCTAAAAGCCCGGAATTGCTGAATCGTATTGCGACCACACTGCTTCCCCTCCAACTGAAAGTAACAGCTATTCCTGAAGCGAAGGCGAATGGCAAAAGTATTCCAGCAATCACCACAGAGGAATTACTGGCTGCATGCAAAAGAATTGGGAACAACAAGGCTCCAGGCCTGGATAGCATACCAAATATTGCATTGAAACAAGCTATACAGGCACGCCTGCGGCAAGATACAAGAGGCACTACGGAAAAAAGAGGTACCCGCATATATAAGAAGGATTATCTCTGACTAGCTGAAAGACAGAACCCTTTTGTATGACACAGAGAGAGGCACAAAAACCTATCAAGTAACCGGAAGGGTTCCACAAGGGTCAGTGCTCGGCCCACTATTGTGGAACATCATGTACGATGGCGCCCTAAGGCTAGAACTACCCGAAAGTGCAACAGTTCTAGAGTTTTCAAATTACATTGCAGTAGTGGTAGTAGCAAAGCAAAAGGAAGAGGTGACGAAAATCGCAAACGAGGCAGCAAGTATAATCCACGATTGTCCAAAGCAGACTGGACTTGAGCTTGCTAGCCATAAAACGGAGGCTATTCTTACATCCAGTAGAAAGAAAATAGAGACAATAACGCTGTCAGTGGACGGACACGAAATAGACTCTCAGCCGACCATTAAGTACCTGGAAATCACCATAGACGCCAGACTAACGTTTAAGCAGCATATTGAGAAAGTGAGCAATAAGGCAGCAAAAGTCGGTGCTGCACTATCGCGACTAATGCCAAATGTAGGTGGGCCAATGCAGGGCCGAACTCCTAACCAGTGTAACTATATCAATTATGTTATACGGTGCCCCAATATGGGCGGACGCTATGTTGGTAAAGTCCTATGCTCGAAAACTGTCAACAGTTTATAGAAGAAGTGCATTGCGGGTCGCTTCTGCCTACTGAACAGTATCAGAAGATGCAGTGTGCGTTATTTTAAGTATGCCGCTTATTGACCTTCTAGCAACAGAACAAAAGAATATATACGAAGAAAACCGGTGTGGTGACAATACTCAGAAGGAAGTTTGGAAATCCGTAAAGGAATAAACCCTAGCTAAGTGGCAAAGACGATGGGACTCCAGTGGAAATGGGCGATGGACGCACCGCCTCATACCATGTATTGTTTGCTGGACCAATAGACGACACGGGGAAGTGAAATACTACCTTACGCAGTTTTTGAGCGGGCATGGGTGCTTTCGAGCCTACCTACACCGTTTCAAGATAGAGGATAATACAAATTGCCCAGTATGTTTGGAAGCAAACGAAGATGCGGAGCATGTCTTCTGCAACTGTACGCGATACGAAATGAAACGAGAGGAACTCGAGCGGTACCTTCAGGCGAGGGTGACCCCCGAGTCAATGATGATAGAAGGGAAGGACATGGCGAAACAGCTGAGTAAAACTGTTGCTAGACAAAGGCCACTAGGTAATAGATACAAAACGCTCCTTGGACTGATGCAGAGGAACGTAGGCACAGAGTTGAGCCCAGACTCCCTCACCGGATGCAGAAGAACAAACGTGTCGGGGTTGAGTCTGTCCAGAGGATGGCCGGTCGATGCTGCTCGAAGTAGACGACCGGACAATGCGGCAGGAAGCAGACGGCTAGACGATGTAGAAGGAAGAAGACGGCAGGACGATGTAGAATGAAGAAGACGAGTTTGATCCTGAACCCCTAATCACCTTGGTGGATGTATGGAAATGTCAAACTTCAAAGGAGAAACCAAAAAAAGGCTAGTTAACGGGCCCCACGGAAGTATTGTTCAACGATAGTACCTGTGGGGTGTATCCGGTGTCGAAGGGCCACTTGTGCAGAACTTGCTCTGCCAACGCCACATAATAAAATACACACACATCCATTCGGACATCCATACGGACATCCATTCGGGCATTTTCTATAAACACTTGATTTGAACTTCTAACACACCAAAAAGTATTTTCTAGAAGTATTGACGAAACTCAAAATTTTACTATTACAAAGCTTCCTCTAGGAGGAAGCAAAACATGATTAATGAAAATTTTTAGAACTATGTATCATTTTAATTTCAAGCTATTTCAATCATTAGCGCGAATCTGGAGAAAAACTTCAAAAACTGAAAAAGTCGTTTTTTTATGGAGCACGATAACTGGATTATTGATTTTTTATGTATTGATTTTGTGATTGATTAGAAATAATTTTATCTATCAAACAAAACAGGACAAAAACTTTATAGAATTATAAGCCGTCGACGACAGAAGAGCAAGTGAAAAAGAGAAATTTTTAAAAAATTTTTGGCAACTTTGAAAATATTGCAATTTCATTAATTTTAACCTAAATAACTATCTCCAAAAAAAATGGATTTTTGTATGTGGGAAAGATTTGAAATGTACTAGTCTTTACGGCAAATCTGAACCGTACTAGTCTTCGTAGCAAATCTGAACCGTATTAATCTTCGTAGGGACCGACGAGATTATATAATCGCATTGTACATTAAGTTTCGTAGCTACAAAAACGGGTTTACATTAAGCGACTATTTATATGTAGGGAATTAATACAGGATTATCATGAGATTACACAACTTATACGATAAGTCCCTTGTTAACAATTCTTGATTCCCACTCTTATCGTGATCTATTAGCGACTTTCGCAATAGTTGCTAAAAGTTATTTATGTTCTCGGGCTTGAAGGCGATTATGTTCAGCGATTTTAGCAGTATGGCTGCTTCTATCTTAAATGATTGCTTTAGCGCTTCTATCCTTGGGTCGATATCTAGTCGCGAAAAAATTGTTAGCGGGATATTTCGGGTTTTGAAAGGCTATTACTGAATAGGCAAGGGGCCCTAGTAAGAACTCTTGCCTACGCACTACTGACAGCCATCCCAGCGTAAGCCAATAAGCCAATAAGGCGTTACGTGCGTCTCAGGTCCCTAGAAAGCGAGTGCCTGTAGAATTTGAGTGCGTAGAGTGAGCAAAAAACCTGTGTCCTTACATGCTTTGCATGCGGCTTCCAATCCAAGCTTGGCGTAATCTGTACTCCAAGATTGCATGTTTCGGAGACGAATTCAAGGGGAATGTTGTCGACGGTTATTCTAGGGAAATTGCTGATGCATATTCTGCTGACATAGGTCTGTCTGCCAAGAATCATAACCTTGCATTTGACAAGGTTTAGCGATAGTCCGTTTATAGCGGCACAATCAGATATAGCCTGTGCATCTGCTTGTACGTTCGACAAAGTCTGCTATAATCTATCTGGAGAGTAGTGATAGTAAATTTGGGCGTCGTCCGCAAAAATCATATGCTTAGAAAATTTGAGCACATTTGACAGGTCATTAATATATACTGCAAAAAGTAATGGGCCAAGGACGCTGTCTTGAGGCAGCCCTTAGTCACTCAGAGACTGAGCCATCCTCGTCGACAACTGCCTGCAATCGGTCCGATAACTAGTTAAAAAACTAAAAAAATGCTCTGTCAGCTACGTGCAGTACTCGCAATTTTTTAAGCAGCTTTGAGTGAGGTATACAGTCGAACGTCTTGGAAAAATTGAACAAAACAAGGACCGTGAGCAATTTCTCGTCTATCGCGCTACGGACATCGTCGAATACACCTAAGAGGGCGGTGTGGGTACTATGCCCGCGCCTGAATCCTGCTTGACGGCTGTTCAGGAGTTTGTGAATTTCGAGGAATCCCCAGAGTTGGGCGTAAACTAGCCTCTCTAGGACTAGACAGTTCTGGGAGCTGTGCAATGGGGTGTACATCAGACGGTGAGCTCATTCGCTTTGTCTTTGCCAAACGCATGATGCGCGCCTTTTTCCAGGCTCAAGGAAATGTCGCATTAGCCAGACTGGCGCTGCATAGATCGGCGAGGGGGCCAATGAGCTCTGGCAGAGTTAATTTCAGCATTGCAGCTGCAATATTGTCAACGCCAAAGGATTTTCAGGGGATATCGAGGACAGCTTCCCGTGCTTCTGCTTCTGTTACTGGCCAGAAGTCAAAGATTCCATAAAAGGCATGCTTTAAGGGCTGGTTGCGAACATGCTAGAAATCGTCTTCCGTTAGAGGCAGAGAGCGATATACCGTGGCTGCGTAATGCACATTGAGCGCGTTGGCACTGAAATATCGAAGTGCTGAGAGTAGTTGCGCAGGTTTAACTTCATACGGTCTTACTGGTCCCAGAGAGCCTTCTCATTTCTGGCATCCGCCAATTTTCTCTCGATAGACTGGTTTTTGACTGTGTCTAGCACGTTGCAAATTTGGGTTCGTAGAGTCCTAAATCTAATTATGTCGTCGTCAAACCCTGATTCTCTCGCGACCTTGTATACTGCGTCGCGTTTCTTCATGAGCGCTCAAATATCTGTAGTAACCCACGGTTTTCTCTTGGTGGTTAGCGAGATAACTCGGAGAGGTGCTACTAAATCATATGCGCAGATAAGCGCATTTTAGCCACATCTGAAACCGGTTTTTGGCCACCGGACTGGATCCCATTGTCACTTCGGGCACTGATTCCAGAAAGGCAGTGAAAAAGTTGTTGGAAGCTTGAGGCGTTGGGTCCGGTGGCGAGAGATTCACGCGTAGCTCTGCTGATAAAGCTGCACGATTTACCCGGTTGAGACAGCGAGAATTGATTTTTTTGCGCAGTTGGCTTAGATCGCTTGTACTTAATCTCTATGAGGTCGTGCTCTGTTATGAATGAGGTGTCCGACTTCCTTAAATCTATAACTGATTCCAGGTTGTTAGAAATAAAAAGACTGATTAGCGTATGCGTAGAGTCACGGCCGATCTGACAAACGTGTTGTGTAGGGTTGGATGGTACTAAACTAAGCGAGTGCGATTCACTGAGATTCGACAGAGTCGCCGAGGCAGAGTTCTGTACACACATATTAATATTAAAGTCACCTGTGATTATTACACCCGTAAAGTGCGGCGAAAAAGAAGAGAGGCATCGAAAAAAATAAAATGGATAGGCAGCGCCTAGTCTGCGATAAACCTAGACAGTGAAAAGTAATTTTGTATATTAGAATTTATTAGCTTAGCAATAAGAAACTCGGGGATTTTATCTTTAGAATGACACAAGATTTTTACTTTAAAATAGTCCCCCCTGACCTACCTTGTCTACCCTAAAGAACTTGTACCCGTCTAAGGATAAATGGTGGTCCGATTAATCGACGGTCAAGAAGGTCTCTTTGAATGCGAGGACGTTAATAATTACAATAAATGAGTGGTTTATGCTAGTGCAGTAAAGACGCACAACAAAAAGTCAACTCAGCGCTTACAAATTGGCATGTAGGAACATATACGCGGATGCAGTAGCCTAATTTAAGGAAAGTTCAGGTGCTGGTAAGACAGATCGCTTTTGCACCCGTGAGGCAGTGGTAAAACCCAGTCTGCGGTCAGAAGCGGAAAATTTTTGCGCAGCGACGAGAGAAAAAGGTGAACGACGCAAATAAATAGTATGAGCCGACTACAACTCACGTGCATGACTATTAGCGGACACAGTCACACCATCACGATCACAGAGCACGTAAACACTTTCGATCGCGCCACGTGTTTAGAGGAGCATAACCTATAAGCGTGGTGATTTTAGGAAATTCGCAAACACTTCTGAGGGCGAGTAGAAAAGTAAGCGTAACCGAGAGAAAAGTTTAGCCTAACTCTAGCACGATTGGAATATACATAAATTAGTTTAGTTTGGTTATGCTACACTTATAGATTATACACGAGATTCGCACAAGATTCGCGTAGTAAAAGTTACGGTCACTCTGCGTCACAAGCGTGGTCACACTGCTCTTCGGGATGCCCAGTCATAAAGGCGGTGAGTTTGGCATGGGACGTCACCAGGCACGTCCGTGGCCACGGAAAGCAGAAAGATGCGTTCTTAGCTGGAGCGATGTAGAGCACGTCAGTATAGTACTTACGAGAAAAAGGAGAGAGAGAGAGAGAGAGAGAGAGAGAGAGAGAGAGAGAGAGAAATATGTTGTAACTCACCCGCAGGCTCTCTCGCACAAGCCCCTGGCAACCCGCAACCCGCCTGACAGCACTGCACACGCTGCAGCGCATACGCTGCATCGCTAGTATCGTGCGCGGCCGCTAGGCGGCTACGCTAAAAGTGTGAACCCCCCAAAGCAAAGTAGCGTCTTCAAGTGCACAAAGGCGGGCCGGATCCAGGCCAAGGCATCTCCTTCTCCGCATCAGACTGCGTCTGAGTGGGAGCACGAAGCCAGGGCTACTTGCACCACCCATTCGAGACGCAATAAATCTGATTTTTGTTTGAGGCATAATTACTTAGTGTGATCAGTTCTCCCCCCCCTTTTTTACAACCAGCACTTCTCAGTGCCCTTTCAAACAGGGCTTTTGAGCACTCTTGTCCCCTCACCGGGCAATCAATAGGGGCGAGCTGCTAGAGAATATCGGTCAGCTGACGTCACTACCTAGACAACCTCTCTCCAAGAAGCAACCGCCAGAATGACCCACCGATCAGCCCAACGTCACTCTCAATAGCGGTAGCCACGATATCATTGCCTCCAGCAGACTCTCCGGATTCACCACTGTTGCCTTAGAGGAGAGCGATCAAACGCTCTCTTCGCTCTACACAGAGCGCTCTCCGCTCTACGCAGAGTGATCTTCGTTTTACACGGAGCACCTTCTGCTTTGCACACGGAGCGCTCTCTCCGAGGACCCTTCGGAGTCTTCTCCCTCCCCCCCTCGTTATAACTGGGTGGTGTAGCTTTCACCAGGTCGGGTGGCCCTCCCTCGTTCAGACTCGCTCCAAGAGTCGACTTACAGACTCGAGGAAGCCACAGTACGTAGCCAAGCTCTGCCTGCCAAGAAGTAGGCCCGTCTCATTTACAGGAGGCAAGCACACGCCTAATATAGATAATGTTTTAATGCAAATTAATTTACCTACACGAATGATATACTGATTATGCGCCACCCGAAAAACTGCAGCATCATATTGTTATTTACAAATATGGTTGTTTTATGCGATACGACTAGAAGCCAGTTAAAAATTTCCCAATACTTTTCGGTTCCCAATCAAATAAGCTAGACTAGAAAATGAGCAAAGTTGCATAAATGTAAGTATAATATTAATATTGATAAAAAAAAAAAACGAACTGAAAAATATATTTTTATGCAATTTTGAAGTACTTATATCAAAAACATCAAATATCTAGAAGCTCGATTGCGCCAGTAAATTATTTTGTTTTTGAATTAATAATGAGCATTCAAAATTAGCACCGTTGCAAATATCTAAACTAGTGAAAATGGAAAATTTATTATTCATAAATATTATAGGACGTGTAATTAACAAATTGTTTTCTGCATCATGTAAAAAAAAAAACATATCCTTAGCAATTTTTACTCTTTAAGAATTCGATTTTAAATATTCTGTAAATGTTTGGATATACAAATAGTTTAAAGTACAAAAAGTTGTAATCCGACGATCAGGTTACGGTCTATCTGAATGCGAAAAAATGCCTGAGATACCAGAATTTTCACTTTTTTGTCAAATTTTCACATTTTTAACGATATTTACCCTATTTTAAATTGCTCGTAAGTTTTGATAGAGACGGTCTTTTTCAACGATCTTTTTTTCGAATTCAAGATCTCGACTTCAGCATAAAATAATGTTTGCTCGGCTAGGTATTAAATTACCCGGGGCGCAACAAAGGCTATTTTTTGGTAATTAGTAATTGGCCCGTATTTTTTTGTTGGCATAGGGTTTGGAGGTGCTGTTTACGTATTCTATGTCCAAAAACCTTGGTCTGGTGCGTGTGCCATTAAAATTGCAAGAGCCTAATTTTTCGACCAGAAAGTGTCCGACTTTTCGTAGAATTACTCATATTTGTGTGTATATAATATTTTCTTAGTTGTAAATATTACATCCAAAATAAAAATAGTTAATAATTATTTACATAAAACATCATTTTTATGACATTTACAGATACAACAAGAAGAGATACAACTATGCTGGTCCGCAAAATTCATATAAATGAAATCAAAATTCAAAATTATTCTATAATGCAGATCAACACCTATTTATCAAATAAGTTTTCATCTTTAATTATGTACAAATGGTAATATATTAACAACATATTTATCAATTGTTTTATTTTCTTGATTATGAATTATTTTTATAGCCGTGTTCATTGATACTTTCCCTGGGAGAAATGTCAACAGTTATTCATAGTTACATTTTCGCTTATTTAAGCGAATACATCATTCACGATCTAGCCAATTTTGTAATTAAGAAGCTCCTTATACATGGCTATTTAGCTAGCATTAGCTGAGTTTTAGGTAGGAATTTTTTTGATTGGGATTTCACTCTAACTTTAGTTATGTATTTTTTAAAGAATGGAAAAGAATAGAATTATATTCTAGAAAATTATATTGTTTACTTACTATAGTAACAAATTTAGAAAACGTCAAAAGAGTAAGAGCCAACCCAAGTTTGTAAATAAAAAATAAAAAATTTATTCCAAGCTGAAAATGTTTCGTCGATGTAATTTCTGACTTTTTCTGATCAATTTTCACAAAAATTTGCATCTGAAAAGAATAAATAATGCGCGAATAAAATCCTTGCTTAAAAATAACATTGTATCACATGTTAAACGAGGATTTTGTCCTCACATTATTTATTTTTTTCTTTAGCATGCAAACTTTCGTAAAAATTAATCTGAAGAGGTCGGAAATCACATCGACAAAACGTTGTCAGCTTGGAATAAATTTTGAATTTTTCATTAACAAACTTGAGTTAAATCTTACACTTTTAACCTTTTCCAACAAAATTTTATTTTCGAGTTACTCAAAATATTTACATATATCATACATAGCCTTATAGTTGCTGGTTATTACAGCGGTTAACAATCATCACAGTTTCATACATATAACTCAGGAACACGTCTACTCCGTATGTGTATGACTCATAATCCGGCTGATTAATTCTATTACGTCACATTAGATAATAACGCAGACTAGCATAAAAGTACAGTATGCAAAAAGGGACTAAAGGCGTAGAGTATTCCCGCGGTCGGGTTTGCTGCCACAGCAAAGTAAGTGAATGATCTACTTTAGTCCCGTGTTGCATATAGAACTTTAATCACGACTTAACTGCGTAGCCGCTTTGTTGTCTTGAAAAGTGGGACCTATATTGTTAATACAAACTAAATTTTGAACATTTCAAATTTTTTCAATATTTATTGTTTTTAAATGTTTAATTTTTTTATAATTTATTAAAAAATTAAAAAATTTTCAACACCATAAAAAATTGTATTCACGGCTCAACTATAATAGCCACTTTATTCCTCGAAAAGCGGGACTTAAATACATTAAGACCACCATAAAATACGTCCGTCTCTTTTTAATGTTCATCCAGCTTAGCTTCCTCCAGAAATAAGTGATATGCTCGTATCTCCTAATCTAGGTGAGAGACTACAAGAGAACTGGCCAGCTGCTAACGTAATGCCTCGTTGGTACAGGATCTAAATGATCTGAGCCCATAAAGAGGTCTATTGACCTTTCGGCTAACTGCATTCAGCTGTGGTTTCCAAATTAATTTTAAATCAATGACCACCCCGAGGTGAGTTACGGTATCGATAAAAGTAACAAAAACACCAGTTTACACCTCGATACCGGGCAAGTTTAACCCTTCTTATTGAATTATGTTTAACTCAGATCCAAAAATGATAGCTCTAGTCTTACTAGTATTGAGGTGCAAAGCATTATGTAAAGCCCAATCCAATACAGCTCGCGCTGCCGCTATCCACACCCTCACGAATCTCTTGCAACCTTGGTGTAGGTTTGCAGGTCGTCCACGTAAAGTAAATGCGCAGCACTATTGGTCAGTAAACCCTTGTGCCTTCGAAAACCAGCTAACACCACCTGAAGATTGATAATCTAAATACTAAACAGTAAGAGCCCCAATATCAAGCCCTGTGGGACGCTAAGGTTGGTTGTTAGCCAAGATAACTCTCCGTTTGATTTAGTTATCACTCTTTGGTTACGTCCTGATAAATAATACATGACCCACAGAATCACTGATCTGAAGAATCCTATCCTGATCTCGAGGGAGAAATTGTGTCAAAAGCCTTACTAAAGTCAAACAGTAATGAAATAATGAGTAACTGTTTGTTACTGTTAATGCCAGCATTCAGCAGTGTTCTTTAAAGCTAAGTACTTGGTGCTCATATACAATCTTCTCCAGGACTTACAGAAAAAACTCAAGAGGGTTATTGGACGGAAGTCCAAAACAGCAGATCGAATAGTTTTTTTCTCGAAGGACACTAAATGAGTGTTGTTCCTGGCACCGAGAAGGACCGCACAAGAGATCAAGACATTAAATAAGGTCACCAGGAGATGCCCTAGGACTGGGAGGGATTCCGGTTTGGGGTATCCCATCCTCTTACTTTGGGGTATCCCATCATCTCACTTTGCCTAAGACGAGAAATTGGCAACCGCCAGAACCACGTTCATAAAATATGTAAAAAACATGGGTAGCACCTCCAAACCCTATGCCAAGAAAAAGGACCTGGACTTTTGAGAGTAAGACTTTTGAGATGAACGTGATGTAGATGAGGTTGGCGGTGTCATTTTAGAAGTAAAGTACTCCTGCCTGCAGAAGCACCTCACAAAAAACTCCTATACTTACACTGCGGGCAAACGCCCGAATTTTGCTCGAGTGAACACGTAAACGCGTTTAATCGCGACGGCGGTTCAGATTGAACTCGTGTCTCTAAGTAATTAGTTATTACATTGATTACATCATTGCTTAAATTATAGAAGAACAAGCTTTTATACTGATTTCGTACTACGTCTACAAATCTTCAGTACACAAAGCCGTGGTTTTGAGATGTTCTATGAATTTAGGGACATACCTTTGCATCGTTAACTGAAAATAGTATCAGATTCGTGCTTAGCGAGTCGAATTGTAGAAGAATGAGCTTTTATCCTTATTTTTTACCAACCACTCCAAATCTTTAGTACGCAAAGCCACGGTTTTAGGGTGTTTTTTGAGGTTAGGGACGAACCTTTGTATAATTGATTAAAAATAGTACCGATTCGTGTTCAGCAGAAAAAATTACATAAAACTAAGCATTACACATAATTTTGTCGCCTATTTTGTGACTTCCAATCAAGAAGAGTTCATTTTCGTTGTCTTATCGCTTCTTTTCTAGAAAGCCTTGTAAAGGCAATTTATTGATTTTGTGTAAAAACATGTAAAAAGTGTGTTTTAATGCATTTTTAGTGAAAGATAGTGTTTTTAAACATGTCCATACGGATGTGTGTATATGTTTTTTTTCCATGTGGCTTAGGCAGAGCAAGCTCTGCACAAGTGACCCTCCGACACCAGATCCCCACAGGTACTATCGTTAAACAATACTTTCGTGGGGCCCGTTTACTAGTTGGCTTAGCCTTTGAAGTTTGATATTTCCATTCATACTGCATCGTCCAGTCGTCTGCTTCTTGCAGCATCATCCGGTCATCTACTTCGAGTAGCATCGACCAGTCATCCTCTGAAAAGACTTAACCTTGACACCTACGTTCATCTGCATCGGGTGAGAGAGTCTGGGCTCAACTCAGTTACCTACGCGCCTCATCATCGATCTGAGGAGCACTTAGAGGTACTCAACCCTAGCTCCTACGTTTCTCTGCATCGGGTAGAAAAGTGAGAGCTCAACTCTGTGCCTAAGTTCCTCTGCATCAGTCCAAGGAGCGTTTTGTATCTACTACTTAGTGGCCTTCATCTAGCAGCAATCATTGACTCAGGTGTCACTTTAGTCTGTAGGTAATACTCAAGTTCTTCTCGTTACATTTCGTATCGGGAACAGTCACAGAAGACATGCTCCGCATCTTCATTTGCTTCCAAACATACTGGGCAATTTGGGTTGTCCTCTATCTTAAAGCGGTGTAGGTAGGCTCAAAAGCACCCATGTTCGCTTATAAACTGCGTAAGGTAGTAATTCACTACCCCGTGTTGTCTTTTGGTCCAGTCACGAGGAGAAGTCTAGTCAGCGGCAGAGATACTGGGTAGCGCCACCCTACCACCTCTAGAAAACCCGATAAAGAGGGTGAGCGATCAGTGCATGGCACGATCGTGTAAAGATCTTAAGACGAAGCTGCAAGATAGTGTCTCAGCGTGCGAGTAGCGCGTTACTAAAATGTACGGGACGGACTGGTAACTGGCAAGGCTGGCGTTATCGTGACGGAGGAAAGTCGCAAACTGCGGATGCGAAGCAAAATATCGCCAAGCTGACGCCGCCTTAGAGACCAAAACTTGTCGAAGGATAGTGGAAACGGAAATTCGTCGATCTGGCACCGGTTATAGTTTAAGGTAGTTCTTGCCTAAAATACTAGAGTTTTCAAAAAAATTTTTACAATTTTTTCAGGCTTCATACAATTATTCAAATTTTCATCCATGTTATTGTTTTATACGTAAGAGATATTGTCAACTTTTTCCTAATTTATTAATCGATGTATCATTTGTATGAGAAAATAAATTTTAATCTCATGTCAATTTTTTAATTATTATTCAATTTTAATAAACCATAGCTAGTTTTCTTTATCATCTGAATATCTACAAATTCACTATCTTGAATTAGTTCATAACTTAATATTCAATGAAAAAAAAACCAATTGTTAACAAAAATCAAATAAAATTTTCCAAACAATTGCATTTTTTGTGAATAAATATTAATTATAAGATATATATTTCTGGTTCTCTGTCAAATCGAAGATCAAAAATTTATTTCTTTTTTAACCCACGGTAAATATGTTCCAGAAATAGTTTTCAATGCACTTGAATTTTTTCAGATTTTTAAATTTCTTTTTACAAAAATTGTAGGAAGCCAAAGATGTAAATTTTGGCAATTCTTGAGTTTTCAGCACAAATTAATTAATTCATAGTTCCTCAGGGAAGCATTTTTTACTATAGACATGGATATACTTTTTTTTGTAAAATTTCTCACTTTTTTAATAAAAATACCCTTAAAGTCATATATTTTTAATAAATCTGAATTTTTTGCTTAAAAGTATGTTGCGTTTATCAATAAAATATCATATATTTTATTGTGAATTAGTTTTCCAGATATTTTTTCTCTATTTGATATAAAAAAGTTTGGTCTATAATTGCAGAAACTCTGCTTATTTTATGCCTTCAACATTCACATAATTTCAGCTTCCATTATAAATTGTGGCCAAATATATTTTTCTATGCAAACTTCAAAGATGTAAGCTAAGAAATCTATTAATAATACTTAGATAAAATTTTTATAAAGTTAAATTTAGATGAAGAGAAAAAATTCATCTTTCCCTCCAGCTTTGTTGACGACTGCTCACGTAAGCAAGGGAGCATCTTGTGGACTAAAAATTGTGAAGTGAGATCTTTTTCTAATGTACTTTCACAAAAAAAATCGGCGGCCTAATTGCTTGACCCCCGTTCACTATGATTATATATATATATATATATATATCTTAACTGAATTGGTAACATAACAGTGCTTGCTTCTTCGAAAATATCCATTATTTGAGAATCATGTTCTAACAAACCCATATGTTTTCGTGTGTTTTCAAATATTCAAATGAGGTTACACCTTTTATTTTATTTAATATTAATTTTAAACAAAATATTTCGTGATCTTTAGGTGAAACTAAATTTAATCTACCAATTGTAATATTTTTCTTTACATTTTTTCTCTTCTGCCATATTTTTTTTGTCTTATTAAATATATAATGTTCTGGAATATTTACGTACTTTAAAGATTTTGCAAAATTATCAATTTTATTTAATTCAAACCAAGCTGTTAATGGCGTTTAACAAAATTTTTTTTCGTGTGAATTTGCGAATGCGTCAACAACGAACTTCTGTTCCTAAAGGTCCTTTCGCACGACACACATTCATACTCCATTTTCTGTAAAAAAATAACTATATAAATATATGAATACATACATAAAATAATATTATAATAAGTAAAACTTACTCAATTTTACAAAGTAAACACAACGTTGAGGTTAGCAGTAAATTTATCACAAAAATATATAATTATATTTACATTTCTTGTAGTCCTGCATGATTAATTAAATATATTATTTGAAATAAGAAAAATGGAAAACTGTAAAATACAGTTTACTAAACTTACAGTAGCAATGGTTTTATTACTCAAAACAGAAATATACGTTTTCTGAGTTTGTTTATCTTAAAAAAAACAGATTTATATACATGGCCTTTAAATAAAATTAAGATGAAATTTGACTTTATCTTCCCTGGTTTTACTTTTTTTCACTGATAGTGAATGCGATGGGGTTAGCAGTAAACGTATATAACAGAAGTGTCACCGAGTAGCAGGAGTAGACAAATGTCGGTAAAGTAGATTAATAGCTGTAACCACTGGCGTATAATACATATCATTGGACCGGTAACGTGACAAAATATCGGGAGAAAAAACTCTGACGAAAAGAAATATACCGAGCAAATTTTCAACTTGCAATATGCGATGCAATTGCAATATCTCAATTCAATAGAGATTTTCTTTTAGACAATAAAAACCAAATTATAAAGTACACCCAACTACATTTAATTATGTCCTGACGGTTTTTTGACGGTCTTGCGCGGCAAGCCAATTATTATTATTATTATTATTATTAAAAGGTGAGGTGGGCCTCCCAAGGGAGGTCCCGGACACTTAGATAAAAACCCATTGTGTCGCCCCCTAATGAAGCAGTGCCCTACGCGGGTAGGCCAGCCTTCCTCCACAAGGCTAGTATGGCCCCCGAGCAGGTTGCACTGATGTCCTCGCACGTGGGGAAGTGATCCCCCAGGTACAGGTGTCTAAGGTAGGCAAATTTTGGCCACTCCGTCAGTATGTGAATGGGCGTTTCGCCCCCCCCCCTCCACACCATCTACAGAAGCCCTCATTCTCCTTCCCCGTCCTCAGACCATGATATCTAAGACGAATATGTCCTGTCACGATCTGTATCAGGAGACGAGAGTCCTTCCTGCAGTTGCCAACGGCACATACAGTCCATTCGGTGTTGACCTCCTGTCCAACAAGCGCCCTGGCTTGTCTACATCCACCTGCGTCTCGCCAGTCTTTGGCGCTTTCTTTCCTAACCCATTCTCGGACCACACGTCCTAGCAGGCTCCTTGCGGCTCCCGCGAAAGGCTCCGGTCCTATGGGGGGATTTTTAGCCCCCAGAGCTGCGAGTCTGTCGGCAATTTCATTGCCTCTGATACCAGTATGCCCTGGTACCCATAGCAGTCTGACCATGTTATCCATAGCCAGCTGATTGACTGCCATCTTACAGGCCCAGATTAGTTTGGAGGCAGTCTTTTGAGCTGTAAGAACTTTAAGAGATGGTAATGGTTTTCCCTCTCTTTCCGAGTTCCATGATCCTCTGCGAGCAGGTTAGTATAGCGAATATTTCGGTCTGGAAGACCGTGGCATTCAGTCCCAGGGAGAAGAAGGTGCCTCTTCCATCCCTCCGACAATAATACCCCGAGCCAGCTCCCGCCACGGTCCGTGAGCCGTCCGTATACCAGACTTCTCCCGTCCCCGGCAGGCTGTCCCTTCCAGTCTCCCATTCCTCTCTAGTGGGTATGACAATCCTGTATCTTCTTCCAAAGAAGTAGCGTGGGATCATCATATCCGTTTGCATGGTGAATTCAGGTGTGAGACCCAATCCGTCTGGTAATCGGGTGTGTCTCGTTCCTGTTCTCCACTGTCCAAATCCGTTGAGTCGATGGGCAACCTTGACCGCCTCCCCAACGATGGTGAGGTGAAGTGGTTCCATCTTCATCAGAGTCCCAAGTGCTTTGGTGGGCGTGGTTCTATATGCTCCTGTCACCCCTCTTAGCACCTGTCCTCTGAGTTTCTCCAGTTCTGCCCTGGCCCCCACCTGCTCCACCCTTGGCCACCAGACCAGAGCGGCATATGCAAGTCGCGGTACCAAGACGGCCCTGTAAAGCCATATGATTATCCGGGGACTGAGTCCCCAGGAGCTGCCAAAGGCCCTACGGCATGTCCAAAGAGCAGCCAGGAATTTATCGCATTGAGCTTTTAAATGCGCCTTCCAGGTAAGCTTCTTATCGAGGACTACGCCTAGATACTTGGCTGAATCTTTTGCCTGCAGAGCGACCTCAGATAGTCTGGGCATCCTGCAGGTATCCAGCTTGTATTTGCGTGTGAAAATCACCAGCTCAACCTTCTCCGGGTTAACGGAAAGCCCAGTTAAGCGGCACCATTTCTCCACTTTTCTTAGAGCGAGCTGCATGGCGTCCATGGCTCCACCAGCCTCTCTGCCCCTGATGAGTATCAGAAAGTCATCCGCATAGGCCTGAGCATAGCAACCCCCCGAATTCAGTGCTTCTAGCAGTCCGTTGGCCACTAGGCACCAAATCGTAGGGGACACCACCCCGCCCTGCGCACATCCCTTACTGACGGTCCCCGAAACCGTTGCGGTTCCTAACTTTGAAACCACAGTTCTGCAGCCTAACATACTCTGAAGCCAGCTAATAAGCGGCCTCGATATCCCCCGCAGCTCCGATTCCTTTACGACTGACTCGATAGACGTGAGATTGAATGCTCCCTCTATATCAAGAAATACTCCAACCATCAGTTCCCCCCTTTCCAGCTGCTCCACAATGCGACTGACCGCTGAGTGTAGGGCGGTCTTTGTAGAGAGGCCTGCCCTGTATGCATGCTGGTTAGGGTGTAGGGGCCTAATATTGAGGATCTCGCTTTGGATAAACCTATCTACCAACCTTTCAAGTGACTTGCACATAAAGGAGTTCAGACTAATGGGTCTGAAGTCCTTAACGATTGTGTGACTCGGCTTCCCTGGTTTGGGAATGAACACGACCTTGGCTGTTTTCCAGATAGCTGGTACGTGAGCCAAGGCGATGCTAGCTCTGAAGAGTTTAGTCAGGGGTCCTATCAACTCCTCCAGCCCCTCCTGTAAAAAGGCCGGGTAGATTCCATCAATACCCGGTGCCTTGAGGGGTCGAAGTTACTGATGGCCCACCTGATTTTCTCTGGAGTGACAACCATAGCTGACAGTTCCCATGTTGTCCTTCGCGGCCTTTCCCCTCCATAACTCTCACCAACCATGTCCTGGGCAGGTTGAAAGTCCGGAAAGTTGGCCTGCAGAAGTAATTGTAAGCACTCCTACTCGGAGGTTGCGTAATCTCCTGTAGGTAGCTTGATTGCTTCAAGCCATACCTCAGGATTCTTTGCAAGAATTCGTAGAAGTCTAGCTGCATCCGGATATCTCTCGATTCCTTCGCAGTAGTCCTTCCACCCTTTGACTCTTGCCGCATTAACGCTACTTTTGTAGCGCCTCCGGGCGTCCCTATGCCCAAGCCAGTCACCGGGACTTCGAGTGTTTTTGGCCCTGTTATAGGTCCATCTCGTTTCCCGCCGTAGTTTCTCTAGTTCCTGGTTCCACCACAGGGTCCTCTTGGTGCCTCTTGTCCAGGGACAGCTTCTTTGGAACGAGATCTCGACTATCCTGACCAGCTCTGCTGCCCAAAAGTCAAGATCGCTCGTATGACCAAATTTAGGTTTGAAGGTGTGGAGCTCGTTTCTAAGGTTTTCCCTGAAGAACGCCCAGTTTATTTTCCTGGGATCTCTAAAGGCCCTTGTCTGCGAGCTCCTGTCTTTCCATTCAAAAGAATATATCTGTGGTCAGACAGCGAGGGTTCATCCGAGACCCTTCAGCCGCCTATCCACCCTTCTATTCTCGTTGTACACAGGGTCATGTCGATAACCTCACTTCTAACCGCATTGTAGAAGGTTGGTTCCCTGCCCCTGTTTAGTATACACAAACTGGTTGTGGCCAGATACTGCAGCAGCGCATCTCCCCTGCTGTTGTTGTCCGAGCTGCCCCAGACTGTGTGATGCGAATTCGCGTCGCACCCCAGAATCAATGAAATGTTCCGCGTTCTGCAATCGTTGATGAGTTCTTGTACCTCCCCGGGCGGAGGCTCCTCCTGGGAGTCGTATGGAAAGTAACCTGAGGCCACCACCACGTCCCTCTCGACTCCCCCGTCCATAGGAAGCCTCACCTTAATTGCTGTAAGATCGCCACTGCACCGGGCCGGTAGCAGCAATGCGTCAAGGCCTTTGACAAGAATACATGCCCTGGGGGTACTGCACGCAGGGTCACGGAAGATCCGTCCGGCCGCTCCCAATCCCCTGACTCTACCCGCGACCACTCACGGTTCTTGTATTAGGCATATACCTGTGTGCATCTTAGCCATGCGCCTGGCCAGGGTAGCCGAGGCGCCTTTGCTATGGTGCAAGTTAATTTGTGTGAAAGCTGTCCCGTCCTCAGCCATGGTGATTAGGACGGACCAGCTTCACTTTGCTCCCGCTGCCCCCGGGTGCCCTCGGCCACCCTTACCGTGACCCTACCGAGCCCCCAGTGCAGCTGATAATTTCGCTGCCGGAGTAGCCTTACCGAGGCTTCGGCTATGCTAAGCACCAGGAAGGTTCCACAGTCGGGTCTCTCCCTGTTTTCTGTGCTTAGCACCCTCCACCTGTTAATGCGCAGGCCCGGATGCCTGTGGTTCAGCCGTTCCAGGATGCCCTCCGGCTCCAATCTCTTGCAAGGAATCCGGAGGGTGGCCCTTCTTGGCTTTCTCAGCGCCGAAAACTATACCAGCGTTAATTTTGCACCCTCCCAAGGTCTTAGCCGGGGGGTTATTTCCTCCAGCCAGTCTCTCGAGAAGGTGTTACTAGCCACCACAATTATGGCCCCCAGCTTGACAAAGGAGTCGTCGAACTCGGGCCACGGTCCGGCTTCGATCTTATCGACCTCGGCCTGGACTGTCTCACTGACGAGTGCCAGCTGCTGGGCAGTCAGCTCCTCGTCAGGATAGCCCTCGCAGACGACCGCCTTCGTAAGGGGGTCCACCATCCTAGCGGCCAAGATGTCCGTTTCTATATTCGGTCGTTTACTGGCCGGGTTCGCTGGCGGGGTCGAGTCAGCATCCTTGTGGCGCTTGACTCCACCTGGGGTTCGTTCTCCGCCAGCGGAGACCACCGCCGTGTATCGAGGGTGCGAAAGGGAGGGTCCCTGAAGGTTCCCAGCCCTTGCCGCCTCCTCCAGCTTCTTTCGGGCTTCTCTCTTCCTTTGGGCCCCCGATCTCTTTGGCCTGAGCCTCAGAGTCCGGAGCCCCTCAGAAACAGCATCAGTCGGAGGGTTCTGCGTGGAGCCCCCCCCCCCGACGAGATCACCGGCAGTGCACTGTGGTGCGCCTGCCAGTGGCAACATTTTTTGTTGCAGGTCCTCCCTCATGCTGACCTGCCCTCCCACAAAAATCCCCGAGTTTTCCGAAGAAATCTCGGGGTTTCCACCCGCTGCTACCTCTGAAGGGGCCACCGAAGCGTCCCCGGATGAGGCCCCAGCGGGGCAACTATAGTTGAGCCCTTGGTTCGGCAGATTGAGGGCATTACTGCCCAGAAACTGCCTCTCCTCCGACTCCGCGCAGGGGTCTCCCACATCAGGCCGATTGGGCGTTGCCGCCCGGTGGTCTTCAGCTTCCTCCCCCTCTCCACCCTTCCTCGAAAGATTTTTTAAGTAACGGTCCATTTTAGTCCCACGAGCAGCTAGGGAAATAAAGGTCCGCCACTGCAGAGCCCCGCATGCAGTGGTAAGGCTAAATACCCGGGGAGGTCGCCAGGTATCCCCGGGGCACCGTTGGCGACCACACAGTACCTCGTGCGGCCTAATAGTCCCTTCGGCACGGTTCTGTCACACCTTGGGCGTGGGGGGTGAATATACCCACCGCGGGTCACCACTCCACGGTGGAGAGCTGCTCCTTGGTTGCGCTGGCGGACCACCGCCCCCGAGGAGGGATTCTGGGGTTCCGGCAATACCCGCATTGGCTGGGCTCCTTCACCCACAGTTGTTTAGACTCCCGTTTAAAAGGGGCAAGCACTGCACTTATTGCTAAGACGGACCCACTTTCCCGGGGCCGCGAAGGTCACTCAGCTCCCAGAGGCGGGCGGCAAGCCAATACTTACCGCGCAAATTTAAATAGTGTAATTTTCGTTAAAAAAAATTATAAATACATTTTTTAATTATCAAATAATACATTTTTTTACCATCAAATAATTATTTATAAATTACAAAAATGAATTTTACAATAACGAAATAATTTTTTCATATCATCCGAATGGCTCGCGTTAACTCGCTCAGCAGTAACAATTTATAAATAAATATTCGATGGTAAAGAATGTATTTTAAATTTTTTTTTAACGAAAATTACACTATTCAAATTTGCGCGGCTAATTTTGGCTTCACTCAGGGGCAGGCGAAAGCGCAGTCCACTAATTAACCTGAGACGTCAAGACCGTCAAAAATGGTCAGGACATAATTAAAAGTATATGACTATATGAATCAACTTTTTTGAAGAGTTTTGTCTAAAAAAATCAATTTTTTTAAATAATTAAAGTTAAGGATATTACAAATTAATAATTTTGGGTAAAATTTGAATATTAATATATATACATACAAAATACAATATTATTTAACAAAATATTTATTTATCTTTTAAGATACATTGCTTGCTTAATATATATAGGGATGCGTCATTATATCACGTCATTTGACGCTACAAATTCTCGCCAGAGTCTCGCGACTCTTTATTTCCCGGTGAGAGGATTTTTTTTTGCACGTGGCTTGCTCAGCTAGCTACAGCCCCGTAAACGGTGAGGAGAGAGGGCGGTTCGGTATAATAGAGACACGTGATTTATCAGACGGAACTGTATATCCTTAATAAATTCTTACAACTTATAATCGACTCGTACAAATTACTGAAATAACCCGTGAACAAAGGCAACTCCGACAAGCAAATACCCGTACACGAAAGATATTCCGCATGACTTGCGCGCGTTTCAAGGCTCGAGAAGAAACCAGATCACACACACTAGCTCGCACTTTTCGTCTCTCACTCACTTACACAATTACGTCGTACGCGAATTCCGCAAACGCAGAACAACTTATCCTAGAATTGCCCAACCACCTTACGCCTCGTGCGTCCAGGTGTCGGCGCCAAGTATTAACCTACGTTTTCACACAACAACTTTACACTTCCATCATAATCGTAAAAAACCTTAATTCTACACTTTGCTTATTACTCGAGAATATAACCCGTATAGACGAGATAACCCTTTATTTGACGGGATATATAAGAGATAAAGACGCTGTCTTTATAAGAGATAAAGACAGCGATCCGGAGGTAACAAACGCGTACGCGAGATAACCTTTTCGTTCGCGAAACCAAACGTGGAACTGCCGTTCTTCCGCGAGATGGATACGAGCGGAGAAAAAGGAAAACGATTCACTGATCTTAAATCCTTCTAGCTGGAACACTGGGTGAGGTTGAAGTTGAGGCACGTCCATTCGGGAGCAGTCAGGGCAGGCGAGTGCCGGCTCGAGCGCTCGCCGCTCGCGGCCGCCACTCTGCTCTCCCTAGCCCCCGTACCGCGCGCGCGCTAATTGGTCAACGCGTCGCGGCCTGACGGCCCGCTCGCTCGCAACGCTATCGGTTGATGCGCTGTTGCCGAGTCGCGCGGTCGCGCATGCGCAGATAGCCCCGCAGACACGATGTCGAAACAGATAGCCGCGAAATTCGAATTGTCGTAGCACACAGACACCCTTTCACCTGCAGACAACCAAGATATATAAGTATTCTATTTGAAAGAATACAATTAGATCTCCTATAGCATTCTGCTGAAAAATTGCTTCTTCACGGAAAAAAATTTCCTAGACTGACTACAGGAGCGCCACGAGTCACTGCGAAAATCGTCGCAGACATAGTGGATGTCGTTTTCTTATAGTGACTCGTGGTCATTGGTACACTGAGTATACAAAACTGATGCAATGGTTGCGGGAGTCAAGCGATTGACTGTTTATCCGCGTAAGGCCTTAACCTGCACGCACGTGCTCGTAACCGACGCATCGTAAATCATAAATTCCTTTTTTGAAGGGCATGATGATCAATACTGCATAAAGTTAAATTATTTTTAAACTATTAAAAAATAATAGTACATTTCGGTACGGGTGTATGAAAGGTGATTATTTTCTCATGACGTTTATCATACGAGCGAAGCTAGTGAGAAAAGTCACATAAGGTAAAAATTAGATACACCAGTATCGAACACTATTTTATACCACAAGAACTGAATAATCAAATTAAAGTTTTGATTTTGAGCTTAGAGTGGTCATTTATTTAAATAACTACCGAAAATCTTGTACGAGATATTTATATTATACTTTCATTTTAATTGAAAGAAGTGATAAGCAAAACGCGCAGAGATTATACAGTAGTATAGATTATACTTAGTCTTCTCCTCTCACATCTAGCCACTCTCGCCGAGATTGGTATACCAGTATACCAATTTGGTCGACTAACTGTCGGATAGTTATGAGTGCGCTGTTGTAGCAGCCATGGAGCAGTAGCACTAGACAATTTTTTCCGCGTTTAGCATATGAATCAAAATTAAAAATTAATTCGGAATTTTTCTTTAATTTTTTGCGTTTTTAATTCGCTTTTTTTCACTTAACCATTTTCGATAATCGGTAATTGTTGGATATGGGAGATTATGAATGCAAAAGGAACCTACTCATTTAATGGATTACGAATTTTATACAAAAATGTCATAAAAGACCTAAATAAGAGGTATCTACTGCATCGATACTGCAGAGAGCCGAGATTTTTACTGTGAAATTCTTCGTATAGTATTTAAGGGGATGTCGTGGCTAAAAACCAATTTTTTTTCTATTTTTTATAAATTTCTAAATAAAGTTTATAATGAAAAACTAAGTTTGTAGCGCCGTAGTGTTAAGACTGATGAATCGTTCTACTAAAGGAAATTTCGATCGGACTTCTTGTTTTTCTAAGAGTTTGGAAATACAAAATACCCCGTGGTGGTTTTGCAAAGCTTTAGCGACGACATCTCCTTAAGTACAAGTGCAAAAACGTCGTCGCAAAGTAAGTGTTGAAGCTGTTGAAGAGCTTCGGGTTCTGCATGGTAATGACTACGGTGGATTATGGAAAAAAGTAAGCAGGAAATTTACTGGTCTTTTCATTGGATACGTACGTTTGCTTTATAGGTAACAACCGTCGAATTAGTATACTAAGAAGATACGCGAGCTATCGCTAGTGCAACGCCTGTAAAGACTTGTGTGTCTAAGCACCAAACGACTGTCAGAACGATTCAAGTGCACTAGCGTGGATCGCCAGTGATACAGGTGCTACAAGTAAATATCAGAGACAGAGATTAAAGACACGGCAGCGTTCTGAATCAGGCACCTTTTGAGAGCCTTGTCTTAAATCGATAAGCTGAACAGGCCACCGACCAGTCACTCCAAAATGTGTAAACTTCTTTCTTAACCTTACTCGCTTTTTCCTCCGAAATATGTCAAAAAGTATCACTACGAGATCTTCCTTCCTTCATTACAGCAACTTTAGTCATGATGCGACTAGGCCCGTAGCTGCGATGCCACTTTGATCATACAAGTTAACTCTCGAACGGGCTATATTGCAGGTAAAAAAACAAAGAGTAATAGTGAACGGATGTATAAAATTGCTGTTAAGTATAACATGATTATAAATTATAAACAAACAATGCGCGTTTCACTATACATGCACTTTTCTAAATTGTAAAAATTACAACAACAAAAAATGTGAATTCGCTTATACACAAGTGATTTGATTACACACTTTTTTTCTAGTATAAATAATCATGTTTATTTCATTTATTTCGTATGTACACGGTGTTTAAGTAACATGCCTATCTTATTATAAATAACTATGCGTTTTCTGGCAATGAAGACAGCACAGCAGCAGTAGACGCTAAATATAAAGTTGCAGTAGACATCAAACATACAGTAGACCCCAACCAGGAATCAGCAGTAGAAGCTGTATGTGTGGCAGCAGCAGTAAATCTTAGACGTACAATTATAGAGGATCCTGAATACACATCTGTAGACCCTCGATGAGTAACAGTAGTAAAAGTTGTATGCAGCGCAGTAGCAGCAGATATCAGATAAGCTCCTGCAGTATACCCTGGATGGCCAGCTGCAGAAGACCCCAGGACCAATAGCTCTACTGACACGTGTAACAGCAACAAAACAACACTATTAACACGAGCACCAGCACTGGGTTTTGGACGTACAGCTGCAGGGGAGCCTGAACCAGTAGTAACTGCAGTAGTAGTAGTAGTAGTATATTCTTGTCGAGCAGCTGTAGTGGAAGCTATACTTGTGACAGCAGGAGAAATACATGAATCTGCAACAGTAAAAAGAGTATGAGTAGCTGAATTACTAAGAATAAAAGCAATGTTTATACAACTCTAGAGTCTTCAGGTGGTCTCCGAATGGTTAAAGCAGCTAGAATTGCTAACCAGCACCACCAGTCAGCATAAATCCAGGTCCAGGATAGTTTGCGGGTCGTTGAAGCAGCTAGAAATGTTAATCAGCGCCACCAGATAGCATGAGTCCAGCTACAGGGTCATCTGTGGGTAATCGAAGCAGCCAGAATCGTCATTCAGCACCACTAGTTAGCATGAATCCAACTCCAGGGTCGTATTTGGGTGGTAAAAGTAGTCAGCAAAGCCAATCTACAAGGGACTAGGAGGAAAACAGTGATTTAAGTCTAAAAGCAGATCGCACAATGCATAGTCACTGATTTTATTTCACTGAACATAAGAACATACAGAATAGCTGCAGACTGTTATGGATTTCAAGGGATATAAATTCTCATGTACACTACATTTAAGAAAAAGGTATCAGCACAAGCAGCGATGGTCACTCTTGATCCAGACTGCAACGGGTGCAACCAGGAATAGAGTATGAGCATAGCAGCAGCAGCAGGAGCACACAGAAAAACAAGGTATAACCTCGGTAACTGCACTTACTGCTGTTGCATATTTTCTTTTTTGGCAGCACTTTTGACAAACTGACACACACACGCATACACCGTATCGTCACTGCCATTTCGGTGCAACACATTTTTAGACTCGTTGTTCTGCGCTAAGTGTTAACAAAAATCTTTGAAACGAAGGCCGGGAGGTTGCTTCAAATATCAAAACATACACTGCAGGTGACTGCTGGAACCTGTAGCCAGCTGGCCACCAGATCGATGCGTACAATGTATGCGCATTCGTCGAACTCGCCTCATCAAAGTCACGGCCAGAGCAAACAAACAACTGTTTAGCGTTGCTTAAATGATAATGAAACTATTTTTTTTGTTCTGTTCAAATTATACAAATGCAGGACATTGTTGTCCTTCCTTTAATAATTAGCTACCCACGTGTAAATTTTTAAGTGATTATATGCACGCATAAAAGAATGTCATTAGAACAGAATTTCTGGAGTATGCACGATGCAGTTATTAAAGCATTCATATTTTCATTTGAAAATTTGCACAAATTGGTAGATGAGTCCAAGACGAAAGGCAAAGATGTCTTGATTTTGCAAAATTGATTGTATTAAAAAAAAAAAAAAAAAATTAATAATTTAGTACAAACGTGGGAGGGTTAACCTTTAGATATAATTGTTGGAATATTGGCGAGAACACCCGACATCCCATACTGTCTGATCGCACCGTTGCAACCCCCCCCCCCCCCCCCCCC